>ML301474.1:0-32113 GCA_005239505.1 Nicotiana paniculata
AAATACGCTCAAGAGTCGAAAAGGAGTGACCCGGGCTATAGCCGGGCGTTTGAGCTGTAAAGCTTGGTCATACCAGGCTATAGCTGGCCGTTTGGGCTATAAAGCCTGGCATGACCAGGCGTTTGGGGGGCGTTAGAGCCCTAACTCCAGGCCTGGCCAGGATTTATCTCGGCGTTTGGGCCATAAAGCCTGGTCTGGTCAAATCCGAGTTTTGAAGGTTTTAATTGTTTCCCGGTTTGAATAGAAGTCTCCTACACGTTTAGGGTTTGTTCTAAACATATAAATAGACCCAAAAACACAACTTTGAGGAGAGGATGCCATTTTTGGAGAGAAGATACACACAGGATCGTTAGGAAGCAAAGGATTTCTCAGTTTTCTTCATCTTATTCTAGTATTTTCATTTTTGCAACACTTATGCAATTGTTTGATTCTAGCATGAGTGGCTAAACACCCATTGTTCTAGGGCTGTGGTTTAGCCATGAATATTGTTATTCGACATTAATTTAACCTTGATTATAGTTCACTCAATATATGGTTGTTTCTTCAATTCTGCGTTTAATTGCTTAATTGTCTGGCCAGCAGTTAGGTTCTATATACTATTTATGTTATGCTTGGAAAGCCGTATATAGATTAGAGAAGAATTGAAGAGAGCGCGATCTTAACCCTTCAGGGGAGAGGATTTGTGGTTAGGTAGGAATATACCTAGTCACCATGCTTAATTAAACATCGTAATCTTAGTGCGTTCTAATAGAATAATTTCATAGGAATATAGGCTTTAATCTATTGAGAATAGGCGAGTAGTGCTTCGGGAGAAGGCTATGAGAGAGTTTATCGATTAATTAGCAACCATGAGTGAATTATATAAAAGGGAGAGTTAATTAGAATGCAATATGAGTGGTGAATTGATNCCACAACAATACTCTCGTTACTTGACAATTAGTTATTTCATAGGATCGTAGTATAAAATAGTTACATTCCTGGATTTTATTTTGGCTTGATTAAATAACAATTATAGTGAATTAGTGAGTAGTTTACACAAGTCCCTGTGGGTTCGACATTCGATTTAACATTATATTAGTTGCTACGACCACGTATACTTGCGTGTGCATTTGGGAGCAACAGTACATAAAGGTTGAGCTGGATGACAGTGTTACGATATTTACATATATTCTAGTTGGTTTCATTATGAAATAATATTGGATACTTCTTGTGAGCTATACTGTGTTTTGTTTACAATTGTTGAGATAAACGTGATGTGAAAGGCTTGGCCTGAATCGTGAAAGTTTTTGATAAATAAATCAATTGATAGTTATAAGGGTGGACAATATGATAGTGATAAGGGCGACCAAGGGAAATAAATGATAGTGATAAGGGCGGACAGGGGAAATAAATGATAGTGATAAGGGTGGACAGGGGAAATAAATGATAGTGATAAGGGTGGACAGGGGAAATAAATGATAGTGATAAGGGTAGACAGATGGGATCGGGTTGTACGCTGCAACAAGACAGTGATGAGGGAGAATATTTATGTTTTACTGATTTTAATTACAAAGATTTGGAAACTTTATTGTTTTACTCTACTGTTTTCCCATATCTTACACATTTGGTCAATTTAAATTTAAGTTTGGAAACTTGAAAAGTTGTATGAAATTTTGGTGACAGACGAGGCCTGGAACAGGCGACTGAGTTATTTTATTTATTTATTGTTGCAGTTATATTTTCTTATTTGCGTAGAATTATTTTATTACTTGATTATATACATATATTGTCGCAGGTTAAGTTATAATTGCCCCACCTTAGCCTCGTCACTACTTTGTCAGGATTAGGCTCGGCACTTACTCAGTACGTGGGGTCGATTGTACTGATACTACACTCTGCACTCTTTTGTGCAGATCCAGGTACCGGCCATCAATAGAGATTTTTAGTAGCCATTATTCATTATCCCGAGACACGAGGTATATCTGTCGGCGTTCGCAGATCCCGAGAGTCTTCTCTTAGTTTGTAGAGACTGTTTTATAATTTTCCTAAAGCAGTTATATTATTTCTTTCAGCCCATTTATTGTAGTATTCTTTAGTAGTTCGTGAATTGTGACAGCAGACCCTGAGGTAGTCTTAGAGTTATTTATATAATCAGTTTGTGGCTCGGTCTATTTATTTGCTTATTATTTTATATTTAGAATTATTCTTTGGAAACCATTAGATTAAGTTTACTTTAAATTTATTTTATTATGTTTAAATGGATAATCAAAGGAAAATAGCTAATCAAACTCTAACATTGTCTTGCCTAGCAAGTGTGGCGTTAGGCGCCATCACGATCCCTAAGGTTCGGAATTTGGGTCGTGACAAGTTGGTAACAGAGTACGGAAACATATGTACTTATCTCTCAGAGGCTATGAAGTTAGGAACAATTTCACTTCTATTCTACTCTATCGTACGAATTTATTCTACCATTGGTGATTGAACTTGTTTATTCTCTTCCTCTTACAAATCTCGACAACGTGCAAAGCGTCTACAACCGGACAGGAGATGAAGCCCCAATGACAGCTATGATTAGGGGAAGATACAGAAGCAGAGCTCAGTCTAGGCAAAAGAGTTATGCCGATCGTAAGGTTCGTGATGTGGCATTCATGGTTGGAGAGAGGGTATTGCTTCGTGTGTCGCCCATGAAGTGTGTTATGAGGTTTGGAAATAAGGGTAAGTTGAGCCCTAGGTATATCGGGCCGTTTAAGATTCTTGATAGAGTGGGAGAAGTAGTTTATAGATTTGCATTTCCTCCAGGGTTATCCTCAGTTCATCCGGTATTCCACTTGTCTATGCTCCGAAAATATCATGGTGACTCGTCCCACGTGTTAGATTTTAGCTCTGTCCAGTTGGACAAAGACTTGACTTATGAAGAGGAGCCGGTAACCGTTCTAGACCGGCATGTTCGTCAGTTGAGGTCTAAGAGTTTTCCTTCAGTTCGAGTGCCATGGAAAGGTCAGCCCATTGAGGCAGCGACTTGGCAGTCCGAGTCGGACATGCAGAGTAGATATCCATATTTTTTTGCCAATTCAGGTAATTTTCTATGTCCATTCGAGGACGAACGTTTGTTTTAGAGGTGGAGATTGTGAAGACCCAAGGGGTCATTTTATGAATTAAGACTCCGTTCTAGGCTTACTAGCCATAAAAATACTAATTTTAATTACGTCGATTTGCATGCGCAGTCCGGGCATGAAACCGGAAAGCTTTTATGTGAAAATATAAGAAATAATAATTTTTAGAATTAAAATTTGATTATAGTTGACTTTGGTCAATATTTTGAGTAAACAGATCCGGATCTGTGTTTCGACGATCCCGAGAGGTCCGCAGTAAAATATGGGACTTGGGCATATGCCCGGAAATGAATTCCGAGGTCCCAAGCCTTAGAAATCAATTTTTGAAAGAAATTGTTTTGCTGAATTATTAGTGAAATAAAGAAAAGAATTAATATTTGAAATCATTGGTATCATGCTCGTATTTTGGTTCCGGAGCCCGGTATAGATTTGTTATAGTATTTTAATACTAACTGTGAATTTTGGTGAGAATCGGAGTTTATTTGACGTGATTCGGACGTCCGGTTGAGAAATAGTGAAATTGACGTGTTCTTGAGAAAAATGATTAGTTTTGAGGTTTAATCCATAGTTTTACATGTTATTTTCATGATTTGATCGCACGAGCAATTCTGTATGATGTTTTTAGACTTGCGTGCATGTATAGTTTAGAGCCCCGAGGGCTCGGGTGAGTTTCGAATAGGTTTGGGTTGTGTTGCGCTCGTTTTTCTTATGTTTCGACGTCGTTTCTTCAAGCATAAATGATATTATAATAAAACAATGAGCTCCACTTTCTATTTTTATTGAAGCATTAGATCCGTATCGTAATTACGGACCCGTACAAAAAAGAATGGTCGAATTTGGATATCGTATGAAGATTTTATAGTCATTTTACTACAAATAGGGTTGCCAGATTTTTCAGATTAATTACGAAATTGACACTGACGGCGTATTTAAAAATCTGCACGATTTGCAAATATTAAAACCTACATATATCCTTCATTATAAGGTCAAATTGAGTGGTTCAAAAGCCTAACTTGACCAGAATTTCACAAGGAATCCATTGGAGACATAAAAATCGAGTTTCGGGATGGTTTGATACGAGAAACGAGACAGAATAGCTGATAGAAAAATATATAAAATTAAGGTTTGTTCATTCGGTCATATTTTGAGTTGGGGAGCTCGGATTTGGGCGATTTTCATCATAGGAATTGGGGAAAGTGTTCTCTACTCGTTTTTTTGGTTATGTTTCAATTACCTAATGTTTTCGTCACTTTTAAATCAAAAACTGAGAATTTTCATGGTAAAATTTAGGGTTTGGGTAGAATTAGGGAATTTTTTTATAATTGAATCTTTAACTCGAATTGAGGTCGGATTTCGAAACTAATTGTATATTCAAGCTCGTGGGTGAATGGGTAAACATAATTTGGTCCGAACCCCGAGTTTGGACCAAGCGAGCCCGGAGTCGGATTTTAACTTTTTTTTTAGAAAACTTAGGAAAAATTATAATTTTCAGTAAAGTTAGTTCCTTTAGCATTAATTAATGATATTAAGTTAATTATGGTTAGCTTCGAGTGTATTGGAGGTGAATNTTATGCGCTACCAAATTGTTGTTTACCATGATCCCTTTTCCGTTTTCCATTTATTTGCTTCCCGGCTTGACTGTTTTATGATTGTTGAGGTTTATATGGTCAAGTGATGATCTTTGTTGTAATAAATCTAAGACCTGAATAAGAGTCACATGTACTTTTATCTTGATGTTGTATAAATCAAGAATGCATTTGGATTATCGTTTTTATGTTTTTTGTTTTGAAGATTTAGTGAAGTCTTAAACCTTAGACAAATAAACAAAAAAAAGTATTGATAATATTGTAGAGTAGGACCCCAAACTTTAAACTATTTGGAGCTCATTAAATTTAGGTCATGAGTGAATAGATGAAAATATTCATTTATAGGCGGCTTCTAGAAATATCTTCAAGTACGTAATTGAATTATTCCGCATATGCTACTTGACTATTTGTTTTTATTAGATTATTGCCAAGTATTGTTGCACGCGTGTTAAAAGTGTTTGTTGTTACCTTGATTTTGTTATGGTACATAAAGGTTGAGCTGGATGACAGTGTTACGATATTTACATATATTCTGGTTGGTTTCATTATGAAATAATATTGGATACAACTTGTGAGCTATACTGTGTTCTGTTTACAATTGTTGAGATAAACGTGTTGTGAAAGGCTTGGCCTGAATTGTGAAAGTTTTTGATAAATAAATCAATTGATAGTGATAAGGGTGGACAATATGATAGTGATAAGGGCGGCCAGGGGAAATAAATGATAGTGATAAGGACGTCCAGGGGAAATAAATGATAGTGATAAGGGTGGACAAGGGAAATAAATGATAGTGATAAGGGTGGACAGGGGAAATAAATGATGGTGATTGTCACGTCCCCCTTTTTCCTCGCGAAATCGGGTTTCGACATTATTGGGACAACTCGTTTCCTTTTGGGAAAGGGGTAAGGAATTGAAGAGTCGCCACCTAACGAATTAAGGTTCGTTAGGGCACCTACTAAGGGTCATTTACAAACACAGATTGGATAACCATAGATAGGGTAAGGGCTTGAAATTACTTCAAGGGGAAGGTGTTAGGCACCCCTCGAAGTCCACAAATGTGGTTTCCGGCCAAACAAGTTTTGTGAATTTTAAAACAGGTAGCACATAAGCAATAAAAGCACATAGGTAAACAAAATAAAGGTTTTTGAGAAGATTTGCAGTCTAAGCACACATATGTAAGGGATAAGGGGGTCCTAGGTTGTTTATCCTATAGGATCACATCAGTACAATGCTCGATAATCACTATTCAGAAGAGGGGCTACACATGGCATTAGCGCACCGGCTATCATATCCATGTCTACCCTTTCCTACCCCTTAGTAGTTATTAACCGAGTTTATCGAACGACCTCTATGCGTGATGTTACCCATCCCTTCTTAATGGTCTTGGAGGAGATTAGGACCTCTACCAGGGAAATTGGAACAACCAGGCATCTCAATGATAGAAATCAGGGAAAACATAAGTAAGGCAGAGTCACATTGAGGTATACTACAAAGGGGGTTCATGAGAAGGATGATCCTAAGGGATTGGACATATTCAGAAGCATGCTGATAAAGAAGTAAATAGACATATTAGTTGCGGGTTGAACAACAAAACCACATATAGAAACATATTAGAAACATGATAAACTGAAGCAGTAAAAGAAGCATATTGGTTTGGGACTTGAATTGAAATCAGAACATACCAGTAAAGAAGATAGTAAACACAAAAGTGAAGGGACCGGAGAGCACAATAGTTAGCATTGGCTTGCAGCCGGCTAACTCAGAATAATAGTAAGTAACACAGAAAGAGAGCAGAAAGCTTTGAGTGTGAGATATAGAGTTTGAACTAGTGTGTTTGTGTGTCTTGAGTTAATGAAAGAGCAATGTATATATAGTAGTTTGAAACTAGGTAGAATAAGGTAAGAATCACAATTAGGCAGTAAATTGTGGAACTCAGAACCAATTAGAGTAAAATCATTGCAAGTACTCCCTTGATTAAGGGAGTTAACTTCAAACGGTAAAGACATGTAACAAATAAGGAAAGAAATCAATGTGTAACTGGGGCATAACAGATAAGGAAACAATTCAAACAGTGCAAGTACAGAACAGGTAATTAGGACTAGGTACATAAGGTTCTAATTAAGGAAATATCATAAGAGTCAATTAACAGTATAGTCAACCATAAAATAAGGCGAGAAAATAACTTAGAGGTCGGAAATCAGCAAAAGATATCATCACAGAAAATCAGTAAAAAGTGTTAATCACAGAAAATTAGGGATTCAAATAGGAACAATACTGATTAAGGGAAGAATTAACACAAAATTTCTATGAACCAACGGAATAAACACATAATAGGCAAGAAAAATTAATATCAGAAACATAGTAAAGTAAGAATCACATAGAATCAGGGATTCAACTAGAAAAGATAGAACTTATTAGAGGAATTAACAAAATAAACATAATATAAGCGGAAGAAGCAAGAATCAGAAACCCTACTGAACATAATAGGTAAAATCACAGAAACTCGAAGTGTTCATGAGAAACAAACACACCTACAAATCAAATCATCAGAGACAGACTCCGAACCCAGGATTAAGACCAGAGGACTTTAGGGTTTTAACATAATAAATCAGATAAAAGGGGAAAAACATGAATAAACGTTTAAACATAGTAAAAATTATAGAATAATATGGAAAATCAGAAGGAAAAAGTTATTTTGAAAGGGGTTAAGAAACCTTAACTTTGAAGACGAAGAGGCATTTTTGAAAAATCGGAGAGATCTTTAAGGAAAACAGTAAAATAACTCATAATGTACTCAGATCTATTGCAGATCTGAAGAGTCAAGAGATGAGTTAGGGTTTCAGAGAGAGATAACCCAGAGGTAGAGAGAATCGGGCTTAGAAATCATAGGTTTTAGTCGGAGATAGAAAAGACTTACTCGGACGGCCAAGGGTGGCCTGAGAACGACATGAAAAGGCCATGGGTGTGAGTTGAACCGCCTCTGGTTTTCTTGAGGACCTTAGGGTAGCAATAATTCGGCGTGTGAGGGAGCCATGGAGGCTAGGGATGGTGGTGGAACCACCATTGTTACCGGCGAGCCAACGGCCGGCGAGTATGAGCAAGGTTTAGCAGAGAGAGCTTGAGAGAGATGAGAGGATGTAACGACAGAGAGGAAGAGAGAATGAGGGGAAATGGGAGGTAGGTCTTTAGGGTTAATTAAGGTAAGAATGAATCTGGTCCGTTGATCATAAATGATCAACGGTCCAGATTAAATGGGAATTGGGTCGGGTAGGATAGTGGATTGGGCCTGGGGTATTTGGGCTAATTTAATTGGGTTTGGGGCTAGTTTAATTCAGGCTAGAATCGAAATAGAATAGGTTATTTGACAAATACCCAATCCAAATTAATTAAAATAAATTATAAAATAACTAATAATCATAAAAAATGAATTTCATGTATAAAAAAAAGTTTTAAAAATATTATTTAGTATTAAAAATACAAATGATTAATTTCTGGTGGGAAAATGGTACAAAATTATATGATTGGGCTATAATTGCAGGGTTATTGCAATTATAGCGAAAAGGTGCCAGTTTGGCTAATTATGGGATAATTTGGACTTAATAAGACCATAAATATAAATAATAAATCAAGTAATGTTTGGAAATCATTTTTGACGCGATTTTGTAATTATTTATTGGAAATAAAATGCTAGATAAATTAGACAAAATATAGGAAAATTATGGAAAAATACCAATCGTTGTTAATGCATGATTTTGAAGGTACATATGCAATTTTAAAAATATTTTGGAAAAAACTGGGTATCAACAGCTGCCCCTCTTTATCCGAAAAGGATGAAAGAGTTATCGGGTAAAGATAGATGGCCAATTTGACTGAGCGGACGGTTAGAGAGGTTTAGGCCTTGCTCCGACTTCTGAGCTGCCTACATATCCCTGGTTTTACAGGAATCAGTTCGTATGTAGTTCCGTATTCGTCGGCGAAGTATACCGATGAAGTTATCACAAGAGTGGACACAACATCTAGGGATGAGCGAATGAACGGCTTGCGGGATATCAGGTTTGATACGGTTGAGAGAACTGGAGCGGGATTGCTCCTGCTGGGATAGTTGTTGCTCGTCGGGTTACCTGCAAATAAGAATACTACAAGCATATATTGTGCATAAATTTAGACATGATGCAGGTTCCCGTTGGATTATGAAAGTTTTCTTTGGATGATTAGGGATGATGTCCTTAGACCATGATGTCTTGGGCCATGAATGGCTTGATAAGAGATTCGTAGGCCATGAAATGATGTTCTCGGGCCATGCAGATGGTGCCTCCGAACTATGATTCCTTTGAATAATGATATGCAAATTGAGAGAGATCCTCAGGCCATGACATGGTGTCTTCCGGCTATGAGGATGATGTCGTTAGACTATGACGCCTTTGGACAGGTTGGCGATATTTCAGCCTATGATATGAAATAATATAATGCTGACAAGACAGAGCTTAGTCTTGCAAATTGAAGGGCAGAGCTTAGCCCGAAAGAGAAGCGAAGTAGATAATGCTTGAGAGACAGCGCTTAGTCTCGGTGAAAAAGTAAATTGGAGGAGGAGCTTAGCCTCATGAAGATAGGAAGGAAGCGGTTAGCCTTATGCAAAATGGAAGGCAGATATTAGCCTTATGCAAGGGAAGACAGCGGTTAGCCTTAAACAAAAATGGAAGGCAGAAGATTAGCCTTATGCAAGGGAAGGCAGGAGATTAGCCTTATGCAAGTGGAGGCAAAGCTTAGACTTATGCATACGGAAGGCAGATGATTAGCCTTATGCAAATGGAAGGCAGAGATTAGCCTTATGCAAGGGAAGGCAGCGGTTAGCCTTATAAAAAAATTGAAGGCAGAAGATTAGCCTTATGCAAAGGAAGGTAGGAGATTAGCCTTATGCAAGTGGAGGCAGAGCTTAGCCTTATGCAGATGGAAGGCAGATGATTATCCTTATGCAAATAGAGGTAGATCTTAACCTCATGCAAAATGTGGGACAGAGCTTAGTCCCGTGCAAGATGAAGGCATGGCTTGACCCTATGCAAAGGAACAAATAGCGAATGCTAGTAGGATTTCTTAGCTGGTAATAGGTTGTGGTATTGCGATTGTTGTGAGAACTGTGACCATGGAGCATGTTCGTTTTTTTGTGCTGATAGTAAACCTTGCATTTGCGATTGTGTTGAAGTTTGTGACTTCAAAACTTGTTTGTTCTTTATTCCTCCATCCAAAGAAAAATCGTGAGTTCTGTAGATGGGGAAGGTTGGTTCGTATCCCCGTTGGCTTTGCTTGCTTCGTTCTGCTTGGTCTGATGATCCTGTTTATGTCATCGGGGTAGAATTTGCTAAACAGAGCTATATTTTGAAAACGTGCATGATTTTATAAATACATAGTAAAAATATATTTTGAGAAATTTAGATGAACCGACGACCGTGACATGGTTCAAGACATTGCAACCACTCATGCTACGGAATTTTGAGGGTCCTCCTCAAAATTCTGCCCCAGTTAGATGGTTGATGATTCTGACCGTTGTACATGCTGCGATCGGCTGAACTTGCTTCGGAATTTTGAGGGTCCTTCTCAAAATTCTGCCCCAGTTTCCAATTGCGAGGGAGGGAATGAGATTTTTATTGAATTATGACCGAACCCATAGGGTTGCCTACGTATCCCCTCTTAAACAGGAATTAGGTCGGGCGTAGTTCAGTTTACATCATAAAGAATTACACATAGTAGCGCTTGACTGCATCTGAATTGATTGGCTTTGGCCAGACTTCTCCATCCATTTCTACGAGTATAAGAGCTCCTCTTGTCAATACTCGGTGAACCATGTATGGACCTTTCCAGTTGGGAGAGAATTTCCCTTTGGCTTCATCTTGATGTGGAAAGATCTTCTTTAACACCAGCTGCCTGGTGTGAACTGTCTTGGCTTGGCTATTTTGTTGAAAGCTCTAGTCATTCTGATCTGATAAAGCTGTCCGTGACATATTGCATTCATATTTTTCCCATCTATGAGGGACAACTGCTCGTACCGGCTTTTTATCCATTATGCATTGCTGAGCTCAGCTTATTGTATGATTCTTAAGGAAGGGATCTCCACTTCGGCAAGAACAACAGCTTTCGTACAATAAACCAGTAAATAAGGAGTTTCCCCAGTTGATGTGCGGACTATGGTGCGGTATCCCAGTAAGGCAAATGATAGCTTTTTGTGCCACTGCCTGTGTTTTTCTATCATCTTTCTCAATATCTTCTTGATGTTCTTATTGGCGGCTTCTACAGCTCCATTCATCTGAGGTCTATAGGCTGTGGAATTCTTGTGCTTGATTTTGAAAGTCTCGCACATAGCTTTCATCAGATCACTGTTGAGATTGGAGACGTTGTCGGTGATGATTAATTCTGGAACTCCAAACCGACAAATAATATGGTCGCGGACAAAGTCTGCCACGACTTTCTTAGTCACTGCTTTTGTAGGACACCGATTCGACCCATTTGGTGAAATAATTAATAGCTACTAAGATGAATCTGTGTCCATTTGAGGCGGTAGGCTCTATCGGTCCAATGACATCCATTGCCCAGTGAGCAAACGGCCAAGGTGAGCTTGTTGCATTGAGCTCGTTTGGGGGTACCTTTATCATATCTGCATGTACCTGACATCGGTAGCATTTCCGGGCATACTAGATGCAGTCCGTTTCCATGGTCATCCAGAAGTAACCGGCTCTGAGTATTTTCTTTTCCAAGACAAAACCATTCATATGTGGGCCGCAGGTCCCAGCATGTATCTCTTCAAGTAGTATGGAAGCTTCCTTTGCATCGATACATCTTAATAATCCCAAGTCGGGAGTTCTCCTGTATAGGTTTCCTCCACTGAGAAAGAAATTGTTGGACAATCTCCGGAGCGTGTGTTTCTGAGTGTGATTTGAAAGATCTGGGTACTCTCCCTTTGACAAGTATTCCCTGATGTCGTCGAACCATGGTCTTCTGTCTGCTTCTTCTTCAACGCGGGCACAGTATGCTGGTTGGCTATGGAATTTTACTGGAATAGGATCAATGAAGTTGTTATTTAGGTGTTGTATCATGGATGATAGAGTGGCCAATGAATCGGCAAACTTGTTCTGAATTCAGGGGACGTGCCAAAATTCTGTCTTCGTGAACCTCTTTCTCAATTCCTGCACATGGTGCAGATACGGCAGTATCTTGGAATTCTTGGTAGCCCATTCTCCTTGTACTTGGTGTATTAGCAGGCCTGAGTCACCAATTACTACAACTCTTGGATATTCATGTCAACGGCCATATTGAGCCCTAAGATGCAGGCTTCATATTCTGTCATATTGTTGGTGCAGGGAAATCTGAGTTTGGCAGATACTGGGTAATGTTGACCTGTTTCCGATATCAGGACAGTTCCAATGCCGACTCCTTTGAAATTGGCTGCTCCGTCGAAGAACATTCTCCAACCGTCATAAGATTCTGCAATGTCTTCTCCTATGAATGACACTTCTTCATTGGGAAAATACGTTTTCAGGGGTTCGTATTCTCCTCCCACAGGATTCTCGGCAGGATGATCTGCCAATGCTTGCCCCTTGACCGCTTTCTGAGTCACATAGACAATGTTGAACTCACTCAACAGGATTTTCCATTTGGCCAGCTTGCTAGTGGGCATGGGCTTCTGAAAGATATACTTCAAGGGATCCATCCTTGATATGAGATATGTTGTGTAGGCACAGAAGTAATGCCTCAGCTTCTAGGCTACCCAGGTCAGAGCACAGCAAGTACGTTCTTGTAGAGAATATCGTGCCTCATATGGAGTGAACTTCTTACTTAGGTAATAAATAGCCTATTCCTTTCTTCATGTCTCGTCATGCTGCCTCAGAACGCAGCCGAAAGCTTCATCTAATATCGTAAGGTAGAGTATCAAGGGTCTACCTGGCTCTGGCGGGACCAAAACTAGTGGTGTTGACAAGTATTCCTTGATTCTGTCGAAAGCTTTCTAACAATCCTCGGTCCATTTGGTCGCAACATCTTTCTTTAGCATCCTGAAGATCAGTTCACATATAACCGTGGACTGGGTTATGAATTGGCTGACGTAGTTAAGGTGCCCCAGGAAACTCATCACATCTTTCTTGTTCTTTGGCGGTGTTAACTCTTGGATGGCTTTGACCTTTGACGGATTCAGTTCTTTTCCTTGGCGGCTGACAATGAACCCAAGCAATTTTCTGGCAGGAACCCCGAATGCACACTTCGCGGGGTTTAATTTTAGGTTGTATTTCCACAACCTGTTGAAGAACCTCCTCAGACCTGCTATATGGTCGGTGGCTTTCTTGGACTTGATAATGATGTCGTCCACATATACTTCGATCTCTTTATGTATCATGTCATGGAAGATAGTGGTCATAGCTCTCATATAGGTGGCCCCAGCATTCTTTAGGCCGAATGGCATCATCTTATAATAGTAGACTCCCCACGGCATAATGAAAGTTGTTTTCTCAGCGTCTTCGTCGTCCATCCAAATCTGATGGTATCAGGTAAAACAATCCATGAACGACTGAAGTTCATGCTTTGCACAATTGTCAATCAGGATGTGTATGTTTGGAAGGGGAAAATCATCCTTTGGACTGGCTCGGATGAGATCCCGGTAGTCGACACAAACCCTAACTTTTCCGTCTTTCTTGGGCGTTGGCATGATGTTGGCTAACCATGTTGGATATTCAACTACCCTGAGGACCTTGGCATTTATTTCTTGGTAACTTCTTCTTTTATTTTCAGAATCATATCAGGCTTGAACTTTCTGAGCTTCAATTTTACCGGCGGGCACATTGGATTGGTCGGTGTCGTGCCCCCTCTTTCCTCGCGGAGATCGAGTTTATGACATTCGGTTGAGACAAATCTTTCCTTTTGGGAAAGGGGTTTGTGTTTTTTAGAGTCGCCACCTAACGATTTTCAAAGGTGCGTTAGGACACCAAATAGGTTCATTTACAACTACGTTGTTAACCAGAGATAGGGTAAGGGCTTGAAATTATCCTAAGGGGAAGGTGTTAGGCACCCCTCAGGATCCAAAAGTGTGGCTCCCGGCCAAACAGCTTTTGTGAATTTGTACAATTAGCAAATAACCAAATAAAGGCTCAAATAAGAGGGGATTTAAGTCTTAAGCAGGTAGATGTTTGAAAATAGTAAAGAAGGTTAGATTTTGAAAAGATTACGATCTAAGCATATAAAGGGTACCCTAGGTTTATAATAATATGGATCACATCAATGCAATACCCGGTAATCACTCCTCGAAGAGGGGCTGCACGTGGTATTAGCACACCGGTCATCATATCCATATTATACCCTTTCCCACCCCGGGAAGGTAATTAAAGCGAGTGTTGGTAAATGACCTCTATTGCATGTTGTTACCTGCCCCTTTCTAATAGTACTTGGAGGAGATTAGGACTTCTATCCTAGGAGGGAGGTTCTAGGCAGACCCTCAGGTTTAAAGGCAAAATAGTAAGCGACAAACATGAAACATATAGAACTGCAATTAAAGGGGATAAACATACAATCAGCAAAAGGCTCAAGTACCTCCACAGATAAGGCAAATAAGCAGCATGACTCAAACACAGTTAAATTTTTTTGATTCAGATCCTAAAACATGGTATTTAAATGATAATAACAAAGAGGCAGATTTCCAATTTTAGCAATTTAATCACCTAAGGCTTGCCTAGGCGGGAGACAGTGTATACTAATTATCTGAATTGTTAGAGGGACTGTTGCAAATTATTACCTACACATGTTGTTCTAGGTTGTTCAAAACACATAATTGTTGCCAGTCGCTTTAGAGAAACTAAGTGAAGTGTTTTTGTACCTTTTACATGCACCAGTAGTTAGATTAGGTGTTGTTAAATGAATATGAATTAAATCCTAAAACATGGTATCTAATGCACATGTAGGGATGCAGAATGATGCATATGCAGAATTCTAAGCAGGATTTCTAAATGCTCACAGCATTGCGCACGATTTCAGAATATGCAAGAGTACAGTTTGTTAGTTATCCTAGGGACATGATTTCTAAGTGCGCATAGCAATATGAAACATGATTGCAGAAGATACCAATTATTAACATTATTTACCCTATAACAGAATTTTATAAGTGATGAATGACAGTACTGAAACAAGATGCTGAAACAGTGTTCATAAAGTCTAAATAGCATGATTTCTAATGCATGATATGCTTTGCACATGTTGATCCTAAACATGATTTCTATTGCGCAAATAAGGAATGTAAACCTAATAGCATGGTTTCTACCCTTTAATATTTATAACAGGCATAACTACCCTTTTCTCTTTTCACTATCCATCCCCAAAGAGTTGTTTACAACAATTATTACAGGTCATTTGCATGAATTACATAACTGAATAATGAAAAGAAGAAGTTATACTATAGGGATCCTACTGATAGGCCCAGAATCTCCAGAATGCCTCATTGCCATTCTATTCACAACCTTTCACATGATCCAGGTGTGTCAAAGTTCCCTAAGGATCTCAAGGGATCCCGGGCAGTGCTCACACCCAGATTCATAACCAAATTTGAGGAAGTGCAGTGCAGAAGGGTCAGCCTTAGTGTGTCAAAGTTCAGAGGGAGCTCAAGGGTCCCAAGGCAATGCTCACACAGAGGGGGAAAAACTTAATGATCTAAGAGTAGAGTGAGAATGCTCGACATAGTTTTGAAAAGGTTAAGTAAGAAAACAATTTTGATAGGGTAAGTAAGAAACCAGTTTTGGAGAGGGAAACTTGATTGAAATAGTTTTCTAACAAAGAAGCTTAACCACTAAAAGGGTAGGACACCAACAAGTTAAACATCACACAAAGGACCAGGAATAGTCCAACAATCACGAGCAGGGGTAATGGGATTTGAGGGACAAATACAGAGCATGTGAGGGCAAACATGTAGCAGGCAGTACACAATTAGAAGTTCCTAAGGGTTTAGGGGATTGGGGGTACAGTAGGGTATAGGATTATACTAACATAACAGGACCAAATAGCTCGGGACAGTAGGATTTACCCTAATCAAATTAATATACAAAACATAGGCATGAAGATTCACATAGAACATGTATCAAGTACATAAAGACATGCTGGTTATGACAAATAGAGTATAACTTATCATGTGAATGGAGCTCAGGATCTAGTTACATGTTGAACAACAAAATAATAAGTAAAAGCAAATTAGAAACACAATAAATTGCAACAGTAGTAGAAACATGTTGGTTTGAGAACTGAAAGCTGAATTAGAACATACCGGTGAAGTGAAGAAAGAAGTAACACAAACAGGAAGTAGGAGGTACACAATAGTTAGCCTTGGTTTGCAGCCGGCTAACTTAGAATAGCAGTAACTAGCACAGAAAAGAGAGAGAGCAGAGAGTTTTAGTTGTGTGAGAGAGAGTTGAATAGATTAGTTTGTGTGTTTGTGTTAGTGAAAGATAATGTATATATAGTTTGAAAACAGGTATCAAATAAGGTAGGAATCAAAGTTAACCCATAATTAAGGGAATGTGTATCAGTCAGTATAAAATTAGCATAGATATCCCTTAATTGAAGGGGTTAAGTTCAACGGTAATATGCAGATAACAAATAAGGGAAGATACCATGTGTGACTGCATATAACATATAAGGAAATAATTTAGCATAATAAAAGTATGGGACATGCAATTGAGACTAGGTTCAGAATATTTCAATTAAGAAAATAACATAAGAATCCATGTGAAGCATAGTCGACCAAAATAATGCAAGGGAATAGTTTAAAGGTTGAAAAATCAGTTAGGAAATCATCACAAGAGAATAGTAAGAGATATCAATTACAGGAAATTAGAGGTTTAAATAGGAGTAATACTGATTAGGGGGAGATTATCATAAATCCTTATGGATACACGGAATAAACACACAATAGGCAAGTAAAAATCAGAGACTCAAGTAAAAGTCACATAGAATCAGGGATTCAATACTAGCACACAGTAAATAATTAAATGAATTAACAAACGGACATGATATAATATGGAGAATCAGAAAGCCTAATGATAATGGTAGCAAGAAATCAAATTAGTAATAACTAGAAGGATTAAACAGGACGGACACAATATAAGCAGAAGAAACCAAAAATCGGAAACCCTAATGAGAAAAATAGGTCAAAACTCATAGAAACCTTAAGACGTTCATGAGAAAACAAGAGTTCATACAGATTAAACGAACATATCAATCAAAAACGAGACTCAGAATCTAAGAACCTAGGGTTTTCATCACAATAAGTCAAACGAAAGGAAAATCTCAAATAAATTGTCAAAACATAGTAGGAATCATAGAATGATAAAAAGTAGAAGAAAAAATCATTTTGAAAAAGGGGCTATGAAACCCTACTTTTGAGATGAAGAAACGTTTGGAAACAGTAAAGTTTTTTTGAAGGAAACATATAAAAACTTCATAATATACACATATCTATGGCAGATCTAAAAGAATCGGGGAGTTTTAAGAGTTAGGGTTTCAAAGAGAACCCAGAAAGGATAAGGAAAAATCCCAAAATATTACCGGTCTTAGCCGGAAAGTAAAAGATCTTACCTGAACGGCCGGAGATGGCCAGAAAATGGCATGAAAGGCCATGGGCGGAGGTCGAACCGCTCCAGGTTCACTTGAAGACCTCAAGGTAGTGTCAATTCGGCGTGGGGTGAGACACACGCTAGGAGATGGTGAGAGGTCATGGTTTCCGGCGAGAGAGGTGGCCGGAGAAGATGAACAGAGTTCATCGGAAAGGGGGGAAGGTGAGAAGGTTCTGGAGAGAACCAGAGATAGAGAGAGGGAAATATAGAGATAAATGAGCGGGTAAATGAAATGGGGGGCAGTCGTTAGGGGTTTAATTAGGAAAGAACGTATCTTGTCCGTTGATTAAAATTAATCAACGGTCCGGATCAAAAGTGGGGATTGGGTCGGGTAGGCTTAGAGATTGGGCTTGGGTTATTGGGTTATTTGGATTGGGTATTGGTCCGGTCTCAATTGGGTTGGGGGCATATTCGATTTAGGCTAGATTTTAAATAGGAAGGGGCTAATTATTAAATACCTAATTAAACAGATAAAGAAGTAATAAAAATAGCTAACAATTGCATAAAATGAAAATAAGGCTAAATCGGTGAAATTAAGGTAATTAACTAATATTTAAAATATAAAATGACTAACTATTAAAATAAAAATGGTATAAAATGTACAATTAGGCTATAATTGCAAAATTGTTGTAATTATAGCTAAATAATGTCAAATTGGCTAATTTGTGAAATAATTAAATTTTAATAGGATTAAAATGATATATTGAGCTAGGAAATATTTTGAAATTATTTATAATATAATTTATGAATAATTATTGAATTTAAAATACTGAATAAATTGGAAAAGAAATTAATAAAATATGGAAATTTATGGAAAAATACCAGCTATTATAAAAAGTGATTTTGAAGGCACAAATGCAAATTTTAAAATAGTTTGACGAAAAATTGGGTATCAACAGCTGCCCCTCTTTACCCGGGAAGGATGAAAGAGTTGTCGGGTAAAGATATGATGGCCAATTTTGACCGAGTGAAATGGTTTGGAGAGATTTCGGCCGCACCCTGGTTTCTGAGTTTCCTACATATCCCTAGTTTTACAGGAATCAGGTCGTATGTAGTTCAGGATATCGGTGAAGTATACCGATCAAGTTTCTTACAAGAACAAATGCAACATTTGGGACTGATTGAATAAGCGGCTTATGGGGTGGTTAGGAGAACTGGAGCGGAACCGCTCCTGCCGGGATGGCAGTTTGCTCGCCGGATTACCTACAAATAAATAACACAAGCATATATTGTTCGTAATTTAAACATGATGCAAATTCCCGTTGGACCATGAATGATGTCTTCGGACGGTTAAGGATGACGTCCTCAGACCATGACGTCCTGGGCTATGAATAGCTTGATGCAGGATTTGCAAGCCATGAAAATGATGTTCTCGGGCCATGAAGATGGTGCCTCCGAACCATGACGCCTTTGAATAATGATATGCAAAATTGAGAGAGATCCTCAGGCCATGACATAGTGTTCTCGGGCCATGAAAATGGTACCCCCAAACAATGACGCCTTTGGATGAGTTGGCGATATTTCAGCCCATGAAATGCAGTAATATTACGCTGACAAGACAGAGCTTAATCTTGCGAATAAAAGGGCAGAGCTTAGCCCGAAAGGAAAGCGAAGTAAATAGTGCTTGAGACAGCGGTTAGTTTCGAAAGGTAAATTGTAGGTAGAGCTTAGCCCCGGAAGGCAGAATGGTAGCCTCATGCAATGCATATGGAGACAGTGCTTAGTCTCGTGAGGCAGAATGGTAGCCTTATGCAATTATGTAGATGGAGGTAGAGCTTTAACCTCAGAAGGAAGAATGGTAGCCTTATGCAATGATGCAAATGCAGATGGAGACATCGCTTAGTCTCAGAAGGTAGAATGGTAGCCTTATGCAAATGCATATGGAGGCAGAGCTTAGCCTCGGAAGGCAGAATGGTAGCCTTATGCAAAGATACAAATGCAAATGGAGGCATATCTTAGCCTCGGAAGGAAGAATGGTAGCCTTATGCAAAGATGCAAATGCAGATGGAGACAACGTTTAGCCTCGGAAGGCAAAATGGTAGCCTTATGCAAAGATACAAATGCAGATGGAGGCAGAGCTTAGCCTTGGAAGGCAGAATGGTAGCCATATGCAGAGATGCAAATGCAGATGGAGACATCGTTTAGTCTCGGAAGGCAGAATGGTAGCCTTATGCAATGATGTAAATGGAGGTAAAACTTAACCTCGGAAGGCAGAATGGTAGCCTTATGCAAAGATGAAAATGCAGATGGAGGCAGAGTTTAGCCTCGGAAGGCAGAATGGTAGCCTTATGCAATGATGTAGATGGAGGTAGATCTTAACCTCGGAAGGCAGAATGGTAGCCTTATGCAATGATGTAGATGGAGGTAGATCTTAACCTCGGAAGGCAGAATGGTAGCCTTATGCAATGATGTAGATGGAGGTAGATCTTAACCTCGGAAGGCAGAATGGTAGCCTTATGCAATGATGTAGATGGAGGTAGATCTTAACCTCGGAAGGCAGAATGGTAGCCTTATGCAAAGATGCAAATGCAGATGGAGGCAGAGCTTAGCCTTGGAAGGCATAATGGTGGCCTTATGCAAGAAATAAAATGAAAATAGGAATTCTTAGCTGGTGTGAATTGCGGCATTGTGATTATTGAGAGAATTGTGACTGTGGAGCATTGAGGCATGTGCGAACGTCGGCAAGTGCAGCAGTTTTGAGAGTCGTAGTTTGGACAACGTTTGTGCCCTGGGTGGACAACTCGTTTAGGGATTTTGCAACCTTAGTGCCTGCAACCAAATAAAGATCGTGAGTTTTATAAACGGGGGGTTAGTTCGTACCCCCGCTGGCTTCTCTTTACTTGCTGGGCTCGATCTGATGATATTGTCTGTATTATTGGGGTAGCGTTGCTAAACAAAGCTGTTTAAAAAAAACATGCATGATTTTGTAAAAGCATAGTGCATAAATAAAAAATAGTTTTGGGATGAACCGATGACCGTGACATGGATCGGGACATTGCAACCTCTCCTGCTATGGAATTTTGAGGGTCCTCCTCAAAATTCTGCCCCAGTTGGATGGATGAATGATTCTGGCTGTTGCTCGTGCGACGATTGGCTGATCTTGCTTCCGAATTTTGAGGGTCCTCTTCAAAATTCTGCCCCAGTTTCTAATTGCTCTTAAACGGGAATCAGGTCAGGCGTAGTTCAATTTACATCATTGAGAAAGCATAAAGATTACACATAGTAGCGTTTGACTGCATCTGAATTGATTGGCTTTGGCCAGACTTCTCCGTCCATTTCTGTGAGTATAAGTGCTCCTCCTGTCAGTACCCGTTGAACCATGTACAGACCTTGCCAGTTGGGAGAGAACTTCCCTTTGGCATCGTCTTGTTGTGGAAAGATCTTCTTCAGCACCAGCTTCCCCGGTGTGAATTGTCTAGGCTTGACTTTCTTGTTGAAGGCTCGGGTCATTCTGTTCTGATAGAGTTGACCATGACAGACTGCATTCATTCTCTTTCTGTCTATGAGGGCTAGTTGCTCATAACGGCTCTTTACCCATTCTGCGTCACTGAGCTCATCTTCTTGTATAATTCTTAGAGATGGAATCTCAACTTCGGCAGGAATAACAGCCTCAGTACCATAAACTAGCATATAGGGAGTTGCCCCTGTTGAGGTGCGAACTGTGGTGCGATATCCCAATAAAGCAAATGATAACTTCTCGTGCCACTGCTTGTGCCTTTATATCATATTTCTTAGTATCTTCTTGATGTTTTCTGAATCTCCCAGGTTGATGTTTTCAGTCTCGTCCAGGTTGCACTTAGGTCTGTTCTCAAAATTCTCAACTTCTTTGACGATCTCGTCAGGTATGTCATCTTCTTCTGAATCCACGTCCCTTTATTGCGTTGTCTCGTTGCATGTCACAGTCATTGGTTCATCAAGTCAGGTAATAGTAATGTTGTATAGGTAAAGTAATGAGAGAAAAAATGATAGAAATAAATATTGATTCATAAAAAAAAATACTTTTGATAAATTGAACGATTGTTTTAAACATTGAAGATCTTATTGCAGGAATTAAAATGCGAAAAAGGAAATCATTTTGTAAAGAAAAACAATGAATAGCGCTCGTTTTAGCCTTGCTACCCCGAGGCTCGTCGGGCTTTGGTTGTCCTGACAGTCCAATTCTTAAGGTACGTCCCTCTGCTCACAGCCTGTATGGAAGGGCCTTCCTCCCCCTCCTCCTCGAGAATAACATAGCAGTCCATATCACTATCCTCTAGAAACAAGTTCCTCATTGTTGCAAGTGCTTCTTCTTTGTCTGATCCATAAATAACGTCGACCTGTTGGAAGATCTGCTCCAGATGCGGTATTGGTTGCTGCAAAGGGTAATAAGGACCGTGCCATGGTGGCGACCAGTTTTTGAATTCTTCCCAAGTGTATTTGTATCCCAAACCGAAAGTGGTTTCGTGCTTCTTGAGTTTGATATGTTTGGAGATCCCCTGCAGGTTCTTACCGAGCCCTTTACCTGGCTCGTACCCTCGCCAATTCATCATACTTGCGATCTTGCTATCCCACCATTTGTCTTTGTCGATAGTGTTGACCCGTTCAATTTGGTGGTAAGTTTCTCCACCCAGCTTCCCTCTTCCTTCAATCATTGGAATAGTCTAGCGACTGTAAATAGGGTTGCTACTGTCACCATGAATAATCATCTCTTGGTGGTTCCACTCGAACTTCACTGCCTGATGTAGCATTGATGCTACGGCCCCAACAACATGGATCCAGGGTCGCCGTAATAACATGTTGTAGGACGCTGGCACATCTATCACTTGGAAGTCCACCTCGAACCAGGTTGGCCCCATTTGCAGGCATAGGCTGATCTCACCAATGCTGGACCTCTGAGATCCATCGAAGGCTTTCACGTTGATCGCTCCATCCTTTATCTCATGCAGCCCTTTACCCAATTTCTTGAGCATTATCAGCGGACAGATGTTAAGACTGGATCCCCAATCGATCAGGATTCTGGTGATGAAATAATCTTTGCATTGCACAGTGATGTGCAGTGCTTTGTTATGGCCCAACCCTTTAGAAGGCAGTTTGTCCTTATGGAAAGTGATCTTGTGACTCTCCAACACTTGGCCCACCATATTAGCCATTTCTCCACTAGTGATGTTGTTTGGCACATAGGCTTCATTCAACACCTTCAATAAAGCATTCATGTGCGTCTCGGAATTCTGCAGCAAAGAGAGGATGGATATTTGCGTTGGCATTTTGTTCAGCTGGTTGATGACCAAATACTCCTTGGACTGTACTTTCCTCCAAAGGTCGTCCGGACCTGTCTCGATAATGGGAGGCCGATTTGAAGTCTGCCTGCTGGATTCAGTCAGATGTTCAGGGGTATAGACTCTACCAGTTCTAGTCATACCCTGCGCTGCAACACCTTCTTCAGTCTTGACTTTGCCTTTCCTTCTCGCCTTGGTTGTATAGTCCCATGGTACAACATTTGTATAGAAAGGTGGCGTGGTCGATATCGCCACCGTGATTGGCATAGCTACCCTCACTTCGAATGGGACATGTGCCTTGGGTGTCCAGACTGGAATCTCAAATGGTGCGGGTGCATTTGCCGGAGACACGAACTCAACTTCAATCGATACTAGTGTCTTTGCAGGTGACGCTGCTTCAAACTCAAGAGTCATGAACATATTTACCTCAGCATCCTCAGACGATTGAATATGGACTATGATCGGGTTGAGAGTGACTGCATGTTTCTTTGGATCATCTCCTTCTACGATCAACCTGATTGATCCCTCGGGGTCCCAATCATCTTCTATTTCAATCAAGTGGATGCCTCCACCCTTATGGTCCGGAAGAGGATTGTTGCGGACATTTGGAGCGGATTTATTTGCCACGATGACCTTGTTGTCAATCAGGGATTGTATCTTGTCCTTCAAAGAGCGGCATTCATCGATGGTATGCCTCTTCATGCCGGAGTGGCATGCACGGGACTTGTTTGGGTTGACCCATTGAGAAGTATTCTCAGGGGTTGCAGCAGGGATGAGGGTGACATAACCAGCAGCTTTGAGCTTCTCATACAGCAGGTCGATAGGTTCAGCGATGGCGGTATACTATTTTGGAGGTCTGCGATCAAAACTAGGACGAGGTCTAGGGAAGTTTTGACGGGTAGGGAGTGATTGGTAATGATATGGTTAGGAATTGTATGTGTGGTAGACAGGATCGGGTTGTGAGTATCTGGGTGAAGCATGTTGATATGTCGGTGGTGGAGGTGATTGATAAGTTAGTGGTGGAGGTGATTGATAAATGGGTGGTGGAGCTTGGTATGAGGGTGAGGGTGCTTGGTAATTTGGGTTGGTTGATATGTGAGTGGAGGTGTTGGGTAAGTTTGGTATTTGAGTGGAGATTTGGTTCTTTGTGCAACCATCACCGCTCCCGCGTCTCTTTTCTTAGACACACCACCAGACTGCAAAGCCTTGTTTGTAGCTTGCAAGGCTTCAAAATTTGTGACCATACCGCTCTTGATACCTTCTTCAATCCGTTCACCTAATTTGATAATGTCGGAGAACTTGTGGTTCTCAATCATCATCAACCGTTCATAGTACTGTGGGTCCTGAGCCCGGACAAAGAAACTTGTTCATCTGCTCCTCTTATAAGGCGGGCCTAACCTTGGCAGCTTCAGACCTCCAGTGAGTAGCATACTCGTGAAACGTCTCCGTGGGCTTCTTCTTCAAATTATGAATATAGAACACGTCTGGTGCGTTCTCTGTGTTGAACCTGAATCTGTCCATAAAGTCAGATGCCATGCTCACCCAATTCGACCATTTCTTGGGATCTTGGCTGATGTACCAAGACAACGCATCTCCTTTCAAGCTCCTCATGAACAGCTTCATGCGGATCCTTTCATCCTTCCCTACTCCAACCAGCTTGTCACAATAAGTTCTCAGATGGACCCTTGGATCACCTGTACCATCAAACATTTCAAACTTAGGAGGTTTGTATCCCTCGAGCAGTTCGACATCGGGTTGTATGCAGAGGTCTTCATAGTTCAACCTTTCGACTCCCTTGATTCCCTCGATGCCTTGAACCCGGCTAGTCAGCTTCCTAAGTTCCTCGGCCAAGTTCTTGATAAGTAGGTCCTTTTCGTCAGTCTCAAGTGTGTATGTTATAGGAGGAGTGGAGTGTGGCATGGTCTCCACGTAGATGGGATTGTTATGGAGGCCTGGCGCATGGGTGTGGAAATGGTCATTTGTGGAGTTCTGAGGTTCTGGGATAAGCAGTGGAGTGTTATTTGGAGTGTGGAAGGAATTGCATTGCACTGGAAGAGTCTGGTTCTTTGGTGGGGTGTTGTGATAATGAGTTGCGGGATGATTTTGTTGCTTTGGGATGTTTTGAGGAGGTGTAGGATTCTGGATGTTGACGTCTGGGACGTTGAGGGAGAATGACAGGTTTGCCAGATTCCGAACTTGATCAAGCTCTTCTTGAAACTTTGACAACTTCCGTTCTAACTGCGACACAGTTTCATTCTGAATCCGAATACCCTGGCCATCAGTGGCTTCTACCCGTTCAACCACATTCTCATTTCTGTTGTTGCCTGAATCTTCCATTTTCTTTTTGCCTTTGTTCTTGCCTTTGGGAGGACTAAGAGGAGGAGAGGGTGGAGGGCCCNAGAGTGCACGAACTAACCTTTGGGGAGGGGAATAAATAAATAAAGAAAGAGGAAAACAAAAACAAAAGGTAGACAAGTCAGTGAGGCTTATGAAAAGTATTGCGGTATTTAAACACATAGTGCGGGAATGTAAAGCGCGTCCTAATTTGGGGACCTCTTTTGTGCCCGAGGTAGGCCTAGCGAAAAATTGATTTGGAGAACTTAAGATGCTAAATGCCTCATTTTATTGATAAGAAAATAGAAGAATCCCAAAACGACACTAAATAAACAGGAAGTAAAGGTCACTAATGGCTATTGGCCTTATTACATTGATAAAGTAAAAGAAAGACATTCCTATCTACTTGGTCCCAGAAGGACCTTCCCCAGACTCGGCATTCTTGCTTCCCTCATACAGTTTCCCCAACTCGCGAAGTCCCAGCAACAAGTATGCTCTGGATAGATGTCCTCCTTCGGTCCCTTCAATCCTTTGACAGTCTTCAATCCTTTTGAGAAATTTTTCCTCTAGCTCCACTATGCCTCGCTCCAAATACCCTAACCTTTTGCTGGTGCTGATAGCCATATCTTTCCATTCCTCGACCATTTTCTTGCTAGACTCATGTATTTCGTGGTGCTCATCCTCACACTCATGGATCCTCTTGCGCAGCTGGTTGTATTTGACTTGTGCCTCGGCCTTTTCATCTATAACCCTGTGGCCCTAAACGAACCCTGGCTCGCTCAGACCACCCTAATTTTCTGCCAACCGATCAGGATAGAAAGGGGTACAATCGGTATGATATCTGTCTGGCTCGATGGTGTTCTTCTCCATTACAATTGTGTAGTGCCACATGTGTTGGGCTTGACACTTGTGAGGACTATCGTCATTTTGGAAATCAACACGAATATGGGTCATCTTGGCGACATTGGGTGTGCCTTGCTTCCTACCCGCTTGACTCATAACTCGAAGAGGGACGTAAGGGTATGTTCCTCTTAGACCAATTAGTATTAGGAACGGTGCATCTCTGGAACGGGCGATGAACTCCTCTATCGAAAACCATTCGAACATCCACTGCTCGACCCATCCTTTGGCATTCTCAGCCTGAGCAAACATGTCGGGGATGCAATTCATTCGCTTTGGATGGTGGAAAGCGATGTGGTCATCAAAAACTCTTAGATGAATTTATTGTCGGTATTCGCCCTTTTGGAGATGTTCCATGAGCCAAAGCTGAAGTAGTAGATTGCAGCCTCCGAAGTGTCTTGCCCCTCGCTGACACTTTTCCAAGGCTCGATATATGTCTGCAATGATCATGGGCACAATGCTGAAGTTTTGCCCACCAATTCCTTCCATTAGTGTCTTGGTTACCATGGCCAATCTAGTGTGGATTCTCTCCTTCTTTATTGGAAACACAATCAGACCCAAGAAGCAAAACATGAAGACGAATACTCTACGATGGATGTGTCCCAAGGATGTGATGGAAAACTCGTCGTGGTAGGTACGGTATGATTTGTTGTGATCGTACCTTTTGTACAAGTAGTTAAAAGGGATGTATGACTTCTTTAAGCATACCAGTTCTGCATTCTTCTTCAGACCCATCATTTTGAGAAAACCTCTGCCTGTGCGGTTCTCAGGCATTAGCAACCCCGGAGTTTCCATACTAGCCAGCCAGCCCTCCTATTTCCTCCAGTAAAGGTGTCATTTCAATGTCCCCAAAGCGGAACATGGACCCTTCACAATCCCAGAACAGGGTAGCAGCCTCTATTATCATGTTGTTAGGATGGATTTCTAGGAGAGATGGTAGATTACCCAAGTATTTTCTGACAAGAGTTTTGTCACTAGAATGTAAATCTTTCCACCAACTTAGCAATCTTGGATGGATATTGGAGACCATGCCGAATCTGGGGAATTCGTGCCTCATATTTCTGCAAGGCAAACAGGATTAGACCCTGACCCCTACCAGACTCGACTATTTAACATCAACAATTAGCATAAAGCATTTAGTTCTCCAAATAAATGCAAAATGTGATGATGTCCGTTTGGGTTTAGGGAAACCCAGTAGACTTTTGGATAAGGCAATCTTAAAAGCTACCGTGCGAACCACACTTTATCCTGGCTAGGTTTGACAATGATGCATGCAACAACATAACAAAGTAAGGTTTCTATGAGGTTTTAGACTGGTACCCTCGAGCGGACAACTCAAGGGGGAAAGGCACGTAACCGTCGACTGCACCGCTGATCGACTAGTTTTACCACAAATAAGTCTTTCTGAATTTAGGGGGTAATAATATAGGAAGAGCGCAACCACTCATCAAGCGTTTCTATAGTATTTTGTTTGGCACGAGTGGAGTATGATGTTGAATATGATTATGAAATAATAAATAAGCATTAAAAACATGTTGTCATGTATTTGCACATTAGGAAAGCGGTAAGTACAACAGTTATGATTTAAAGCAGTTACAAAGGAAAACAAAGAAACATGTCAGTTTTGCCTTTTGGAAGGAATAAATATTCGAAAAATAATTAATTGCACATAGAGGGGGAAAAGGAAAGGGTGCAAAATATCAAACAAAGCATACTCGGGCAAATTCACAAAGTGGTTTATAATGGTAAAAGCTTATAATCCCCAGCAGAGTCGCCATGTTGTCGCGCCCCCTCTTTCCTCACGGAGATCGGGTTTATGACATTCGGTTGAGACAACTCTTTCCTTTTGGGAAAGGGGTTTGTGTTTTTGAGAGTCGCCACCTAACGATTTTTAAAGGTGCGTTAGGTCACCAAAGGGGTTCATTTACAACTACGTTGTTAACCAGAGATAGGGTAAGGGCTTGAAATTATCCTAACGGGAAGGTGTTAGGCACCCCTCAGGATCCACAAGTGTGGTTCCCGGCCAAACAACTTTTGTGAATTTGTACAATTATCAAATAATCAAATAAAGGCTCAAATAAGAGGGTATTTAAGTCTTAAGCAGGCAGATATTTGAAAATAGTAAATAAGGTTAGATTTTGAAAGGATTAAGATCTAAGCATATAAAGGGTATCCTAGGTTTATAATAATATGGATCACATCAATGCAATACCCGGTAATCACTCCTCGAAGAGGGGCTACACGTGGCATCAGCACACCGATCATCATATCCATATTCTACCCTTTCCCACCCCGTGAAGGTAATTAAAGCGAGTGTTGGTCAACGACCTCTATTGCATGTCGTTACCCGTCCCTTCCTAATAGTCCTTGGAGGAGATTAGGACTTCTATGATAGGAGGGAGGTTCTAGGCAGACCCTCAGGTTTAAAGGCAAAACACTAAGCGACAAACAAGAAACATATAGGACTACAAAGGGGATAAACATACAATCAGGAAAAGGCTCAAGTACCTCCACATATAAGGCAAATAAGCAGCATGACTCAAACACAGTTAAAGTCTTTTGATTCAGATCCTAAAACATGGTATCTAAATGATAATAACAAGAGGCAGATTTCCAATTTTAGCAATTTAATCACCTAAGGCTTGCCTAGGCGAGGGACAGTGTATACTTATTATCTGAATTGTTAGAGGGACTGTTGCAAATTATTACCTACACATGCGGTTCTAGGTTGTTCAGAACATAGAATTGTTGCCAGTTGTTTTAAAGAAACTAAGTGAAGTGTTTTATACCTTTTACATGCACCAGTAGTTAGATTAGGTGTTGTTAAATGAGTATGAATGAAATCCTAAAACATGGTATCTAATGCACAGGTAGGGATGCAGAATGATGCATATGCAGAATTCTAAGCAGCATTTCTAAATGCTCACATCATTGTGCACGATTTCAGAATATGCAAGAGTACAGTTTGTTAGTTATCCTAGGGACATGATTTCTAAGTCGCATAGCAATACGAAACATGATTGCAGAAGATACCAATTATTAACATTATTTACCCTGTTACAGAATTTTATAAGTGATGAATTAAAGTACTGAAACAAGATGCTGAAACAGTGTTCATAAAGTCTAAATAGCATGATTTCTAATGCATGATATGCTTTGCACATGTTGATCCTAAACATGATTTCTATTGCGCAAATAAGGAATGTAAACCTAATAACATGGTTTCTACCCTTTAATATTTATAACACGCATAACTAGCCTTTTCCCTTTTCACTATCCATCCCCAAAGAGTTGTTTACAACAATTATTACAGGTCATTTGCATGAATTACATAACTGAATAATGAAAAGAAGAAGTTATACTATAGGGAGCCTACTGATAGGCCCAGAATCTCTAGAATGCCTCATTGCCATTCTATTCACAACCTTTCACATGATCCAGGTGTGTCAAAGTTCCCTAAGGATCTCAAGGGATCCCGGGCAGTGCTCACACCCAGAGTCATAACCAAATTTGAGGAAGTGCAGTGTGGAAGGGCCAGCCTTAGTGTGTCAAATTTCAGAGGGAGCTCAAGGTTCCCAAGGCAATGCTCACACAGAGGGGGCCCAGAACTTAATGATTAATAGTAGAATGAGAGTTCTCGACATAGTTTTGAAAAGGTTAAGTAAGAAAACAGTTTTGAAAGGGTAAGTAAGAAAACAGTTGTGGAGAGGGAAACTTGATTGAAATAGTTTAATAACAAAGAAGCTTAACCACTAAAAGGGTAGGAAAGCAAACAAGTTCAATATCACACAAAGGACCAAAAATAGTCCAACAATCACAAGTAGGGGTAATGGGATTTGAGGGACAAACACAGAGCATGTGAGGGCAAACATGTAGCAGGCAGTACACAATCAGAAGTTCCTAAGGATTCAGGGGATTGGGGGGGTACATTAGGGTATAGGATTATACTAACATAACAGGACCAAATATTCCGGGACAGTAGGATTTACCCTAATCAAACTAATGTGCCAAACATAGGCATGAAGATTCACATAGAACATGTATCAAGTACATAAAGACATGTTGGTTATGACAAATAGAGTATAACTTATCATGTGAATGGAGTTCAGGATCCTAGTTACATGTTGAACAACAAAATAATAAGTAAAAGCAAATTAGAAACATAATAAATTGCAACAGTAGTAGAAACATGTTGGTTTAAGAACTGAAATATGAATTAGAACATACTAGTGAAGTGAAGAAAGCAGTAACACAAACAGGAAGTAGGAGGTACACAATAGTTAGCCTTGGTTTGCAGCCGGCTAACTTAGAATAGTAGTAACTAGCACAGAAAAGAGAGAGAGTAGAGAGTTTTAGTTCTGTGAGAGAGAGTTGAACAGATTAGTTCGTGTGTTTATGTTAGTGAAAGGTAATGTATATATAGTTTGAAAACAGGTATCAAATAAGGTAGGAATCAAAGTTAACCCATAATTAAGGGACTGTGTATCAGCCAGTATAAAATTTGCATAGATATCCCTTAATTGAAAGGGTTAAGTTCAACGATAATATGCAGACAAACAAATAAGGGAAGATACCATATGTGACTGCATATAACATATAAGGAAATAATTTAGCATAATACAAGTATATGACATGCAATTGAGACTAGGTTCAGAATATTTCAATTAAGGAAATAACATAAGAATCCATGTGACAACATAGTCGGCCAAAATAAGGCAAGGGAATAGTTTAAAGGTTGAAAAATCAGTTAGGGAAATCATCACAAGAGAACAGTAAGAGATATCAATTAAAGGAAATTAGGGGTTTAAACAGGAGTAGTACTGATTAGGGGGAGATTATCATAAATCCTTATGGATACACGGAATAAACACACAATAGGCAAGTAACAATCAGAGACTCAAGTAAAAGTCACATAGAATCAGGGATTCAATACTAGCACACAGTAAATAATTAAAGGAATTAACAAACGGACATGATATAATAGGGAGAATCAGAAACCCTAATGATTATGGTAGCAAGAAATCAAAGTAGTAATGAGTAGAGGGATTAAACAGGACAGACACAATATAAGCAGAAGAAACCAAAAATCGGAAACCCTAATGAGAATAATAGGGCAAAACTCATAGAAACCTTAAGACGTTCACGAGAAAACAAGAGTTCATACAGATTAAACGAACATATCAGTCAAAAAAGAGACTCGGAATCTAAGAACCTAGGGTTTTCATCATAATAAGTCAAACGAAAGGTAAACTTCAAATAAATTACTAAAACATAGTAGAAATCATAGTAGAAATCATAGAATGATACTAAAAAGCAGAAGAGAAAATCGTTTTGAAAAAAGGGTTATGAAACCCTACTTTTGAGATGAAGAAACGTTTGGAAACAATAAAGTTTTTTTGAAGGAAACATATAAAAACTTCATAAATACACAGATCTATGGAAGATCTAAAAGAATCGGGGAGTTTTAAGAGTTAGGGTTTCAAATAGAACCCAGAAAGGATAAGGAAAAATCCCAAAATATTACCGGTCTTAGCCGGAAAGTAATAGATCTTACTCAAACGGTCGGAGATGGCCGAAAAATGGCATGAAAGGTCATGGGTGGAAGTCGAACCGCTCCAGGTTCACTTGAAGACCTCAAGGTAGTTTCAAGCCGGTGTGGGGTGAGACACAGGCTAGGAGATGGTGAAAGGTCATGGTTTCCGACGAGAGAGGTGGCCGGAGAAGATGAACAGAGTTCATCGGAAATGGGGGAAGGTGAGAAGGTTTTAGAGAGAACCAGAGATAGAGAGATGGAAATATAGAGCTAAATGAGCGGGTGAATGAAATGGGGGGGTAGTCGTTAGGGGTTTAATTAGGAAAGAACTAATTTGGTCGGTTGATTAAAATTAATCAACGGTCCGGATCAAAAGTGGGGATTGGGTCGGGTAGGATTAGAGATTGGGCTTGGGTTATTGGGTTATTTTGACTGGGTATTGGGCTGGTCTCAATTGGGCTGGGGGCAGATTCGATTTAGGCTAGATTTTAAATAGGAAGGGGCTAATTATTAAATACCCAATTAAACAGATAAAGAATTAATAAAAATAGCTAACAATTACATAAAATTAAAATAAGGCTAAATAGGTGAAATTAAGGTAATTAACTAATATTTAAAATATAAAATGACTAACTATTGAATTAAAATGGTATAAAATGTACAATTAGGCTATAATTGCAAAATTATTGTAATTATAGCCAAATAATGCCACATTGGTTAGTTTGTGAAATAATTAAATCCTAATAGGATTAAAATGATATATTGAGCTAGGAAATATTTTGAA
>MDKI01225411.1:0-62885 GCA_005239505.1 Nicotiana paniculata
ATGCTGGATCATTGAGGACAAAGTAGCTAATGCGTCGGCGAACTCATTCTGGATTCTAGGGACATGTCGGAACTCTATCTTTGTGAACCTCTTTCTTAATTCCTGTACGTGGTGCAGATACGGCAGTATCTTGGAATTCTTTGTTGCCCATTCTCCATGTACTTGATGTATCAATAGGTCTGAATCATGACACCTCGATCTCCTTGTGAATCATGTCATGGAATATGGTGGTCATGGCCCTCATATAGGTGGACCCTGCATTCTTTAGGCCGAACCACATTATCTTGTAACAATACACTCCCCACGGTGTAATGAACATCGTTTTCTCAGCATCTTCCTCATCCATCCAAATCCGGTAATAACCAGTGAAGCAATCCATGAAGGATTGCAATTCATGCTTGGCACAGTTGTCAATTAGAATGTGTATATTTGGAAAGGGGAAGTCGTCTTTCGGACTGGCCCGGTTGAGATCCCGGTAGTCGACGCAGACTCTGACCTTCCCATTCTTCTTTCGCACATGTACAATGTTGGATAACCATGTCGGGTACTCCACTACCCGGAGAACTTTGGCGTTGATCTGCTTGGTAACTTCTTCTTTGATCTTCAAACTCATGTCGGGTTTGAACTTTTTGAGCTTTTGTTTCACCGGTGGTCACATTGGATTGGTTGGCAGTTTGTGAGCCAGAATAGATGTACTTAGACCAGTCATGTCATCATACGACCATGCAAATACGTCCTCATACTCTTTTAGAAACTATGTGTATTCTTTCTTTTCTGATGGTGACAAATGAATTATGATGCGAGTCTCCTTGACGTTTTCTGAATCTCCCAGGTTAATAACTTCAGTCTCATCCAGGTTGGACTTAGGTCTGTTCTCAAAGTTCTCAACTTCTTTGACAATCTTGTCAGGTATGTCGTCTTCATCTAAATCAATGTCCATTTGTTGCGTTGTCTCATTGCATGTCACAGTCATCGGTTCATCAAGACAAGAAATAGTAATGATGTATACGTAAAGCAATGAGAGACAAATGATAGCAATAAATATTGATTCATAAGAAAAATAAAAAATGCTTTTGATAAATTGGATAATTGTTTCGAACATTGAGTATCTTATTGTAGGAATTAAAAAAAATGCGAAAAGGGAAAATCATTTTAGTAAATAAAACAGTAAGTAATGCTTGTTTTAGCCTTGCTACCCCGAGACTCGTTGGGCCCTGGATCTTGTGTGAGATGATGAAGATGCCAGAATGCACGAACTAACCTTTGGGGAGGGGAATAAATAAATAAAGAAAGAGGAAAACAAAAACAAAAGCAGCCAAGTCAGTGAGGATTATGAAAAGTATTGCGGTATTTAAACACATAGTGCAGGAATGTAAAGTGCGTCCTAATTTGGAGAACTTAGATGCCAAAATGCCTCATTTCATTAATGTAGAAATGGACAAATCCAAAACGACACTAAAATAGTAAGACGGAAATAAAGTCACTAATGGCCATTGGCCTTATTACATTGATAAAAACGAAAAAAAGGAAATCCTATCTTACTTAGTCCCAAAAGGACCTTCCCCAGATTCGACACCCTTGATCCCATCGAACAGGTTCCCTAGCTCACGCAGTCCTAGTAGTAGGTATTTCTTGACGTGTTTCTTATCACTGGAAGAAAGGTCTTCCTAGCAGTTCAGGAGCTTTGGATGGATGTTGCTAACCATGTCGAATCTAGGGACTTCGTGCCTCATATTCAGCAAGACAAACATAGTTAGTCCCTTACCCCCGCCAGACTTGACTATTTATACACTTATGATTAGCATACAAGCATTTAGTTCTCCAAATAAATGCACATAACGTGATTGTGTCTGTTGGGATTATGAAAACCTCGGTGGACTTTTGGATAAGGCTGTCTTAAAGGGTTATTGTGCGGACGACACTTTAGCTCGACTAGGTTTGACCATGATGCATGCAACAGTGCGACAGAGTAAGGTTTCTATGGGGTTTTAGACCGGTACCCTTGAGCGGACAACTCAAGGGGGAAGGGCACAGAACCGTCGACTGCACTGCTGATCGACTAGTTTTACCGCAAATAAGCCTTTCCGAATTTAGTGGGTAATAATATAGGAAGGGCGCAACCACTCATCAAGCGTTGCTATAGTATTTTTTTTGGCACGAGGGGAGTATGAATGTTGAGCATGATTTATGCAATAATAAGTATTAAAACAAGTTGTCACGTATTTGCACGTTAAAGAAAGCAGTAAAACCGGTAGTAATGACTTAAAGCAGTTACAAAAGAAAACAAAGAGACATGTCAGTTTCTTTTTTGAAGAAAATTAAATACCCGAAGTAAACAATTAATTGCATGTAAAGGGAATAGGAAAGGGTAAAAGTATTTAAAATAAAGGCACAAATTCACGAAACAATTTGAAATGGTAAAAGCCTGGATATCCCCAGCAGAGTTGCCATACTGTCGGTCCCCTTTTTTCCTCGCGGAGAACGGATTTATGACATTGATTGGGACAACCCTTCCCTTTTGGGAAAGGGGTTTGCATATTTTGAAGAGTCGCAACCTAACGATTTTAACGGTGCGTTAGGGCACCGAAGGGGTTCAATTACAACTACGTTACTAACCAGAGATTTGGGTAAGGGCTTGAAATTATCCTAAGGGGAAGGTGTTAGGCACCCCTCAGGATCCACAAGTGTGGTTCCCAGCCAAATGGTTTCGTGAATTTTCACAACTAGCAAATAACAATCAAAGGCTCAAATAAGAGGGGATTTAAGTCTTAAGCATGTAGAAATTTAGAAAACAGTAAAGAAGATTAGTTTTTGAAAAGAATTATGAGCTAAGTATTTACAAGGTGTCCTAGGTTTATAATAATATGGGTCACATCAATGTAATACCCGGTCATCACTCCTCGGAGAGGGGATACACGTGGTATTAGCGCACCAGTCATCATATCCATATTCTACCCTTCCCACCCCGTAAGGTTATTAAAAACGAGTGTTGGTCTCGACCTTTATTGCATGTTGTTACCCGTCCTTTCCTATTAGTCCCGGAGGAAATTAGGACTCATATCCTAAAGGGAGGTGCTAGGCAGACCATCAGGTTTTAAAGGTAAAATTCTAGGGGGGATCCAGATAACAAACAAGTAGGACTGACGATAAAGGAAAGCACAGAAAACATATAAAGGTTCAGGTATTCCTCCACACATAGTACACATAAGCAGCATGTCTCATACACAATTATGGTCCATATTAATTCAGAATCCTAAAGCATGGTATCTAGGTGATAACACAAAGACATATTATTGCATAACTCAGAGAGGAAGTCTTAATCAGGCTTGCCTACTGGTTTTAAGCATGCTGACAGTTAAACATGATCACGAAGACAGTTCTATTTTTATTTTTTCTAAGTTAATTACCTAAGGCTTGCCTAGGTGTAGGATAACATGCAACAGTTATTCAGATTTATTAATGACTCTAGGTTGTTTTAGCTAATAACATGCAATTCTAGGTTTTGAAGATGTACAAGGACTAATTACCAGTTTCTTAGAACAGGGGACTGTTCTGTATTTAGACTAAATGCAGTTAAATAGATACGATCCTATAGCATGATATCTAATGCAGCATGATGCGTAATAACTTAAAAAGGATTTCCAAATGCACATAGAATCATAGCATTATGCACAGTTTCAGGAATAGCATAGGTGACAGATTTTTAATGGTTGTTTACCTAGAACAGGATCTCTACGTGTATAGCATGATGAGACATGATTGCAGTTTTTTTATCCTTGGACAACACTTCTAGTGAAGTTTCAAAACATGGGAAGAATCACGTAATAGCAACTTATTTTATTATTTATCCTATAGGCAGGATTTCTAAGCGTAGATGAGATATTGAATACACATAGATCGTAAGTAGCATGATATCGAATGTATGGCATGGTGTACCTAAACATGGCTGCTATTGCGTATAGAGAGAAAATAAACCTAGAAACATGGTCTCTACCCTTAATTATACTACAGTATGCATATCACCACCTATTTTTCACTATCTGACCCCAGAGTTGTTTACAATTAATTATTACAGGCCATTGAATAGGAATTACACAACTGAAATAGGAGGAAAATAAGAAGTTAACTATAGGGAGCCTACAGAATAGGCTCAAGTCTCCAGGTCCTCAATGCCATGTATTATTTCACAACCTTCTCTTAATCCGGGTGTATCAGAGTTCCCTAAGGACCTCAAGGGCTCCCGGGCAGTGCTCACACCCATATTTCATAGCCAAAATAGAGTAAGTGCAGTGTGGAATGGCAAGCCTCTGTGTGTCAAAGTTCAAAAGGAGCTCAAGGGTCCCAAGGCAATGCTCACACAGAAGGGGCAGAACCTAGACTTCTAAGAGTATATGTGATAATGCTTTATTATTTTTAAAATGCTTAAGTAAGAAAACAGTTTTTAGAAAGAGTAAGTAAGAAAATAGTTTTGAAGAGGAAAACTTGATTGGAATAGAAGTTCAACATCAGACAAAGGACCAGGGATAGTCCAACAATCACAAGCAGGGGTAATGGGATTTGAGGAACAAATACAGAGCATGTAAGGGCAAACATGTGGCAGGAAGAAACACATATAGGCATGCAATCAGAAACATCCTAAGGGTTCAGAGGATTAGGGGTACAATAAAGTACTGGATTAACATATCAACACCAAACAACTAAGACTATGATCACTAATGTACCAATCATAGGCATGGGGATTCACAGGTGTTAAGTATACAGAAACATGTTGGTCATTGACAAGTAAAGCCTAACTTAACATGTGAATGGAGTTCAGGATCCTAGATACATGTTGAATAATAAGTAAGAGCAAATTAGAAACACACTAAATTATAATAGTAATAGAAACATGTTGATTTGAGGACTGAAATTTAAATTAGAACATACCAGTGAAGTGAAGAAAGCAGTAACACAAACAGGAAGTAGGAGATGCACAATAGTTAGCCTTGGCTTGCAGCCGGCTAACTTAGAATAGTAGTAACTAACACAGAAGAGAGAGAGAGAAGGAGAATTTTTTAGTTGTGAGAGAGAGAGAGAGTTGAACAAATCAGTTCGTGTTTTTAACAAAAAAGAGGCCGGGGTCTATATAGCTTTTAAAATAGTAGTAAATAAGGTGCAGATCAAAGTCAGGCAACAATTAAAGGAATCAGAATGAATCAGTTTAAGTATTTCCTCTAACTAAGAGGTTAACTTTCAAACGGTAAGAACAGGTGACCAATAAGGAAGCAAATCAACGTATGATTGGAACATAACAAATAAGGAAATACTTCAAAATAGTGTAAGTATAGAGCTGGTAATTAGGCTAGGTTCATAGAGTCCTATTTAAGGAAACAAATGTTGAGAATCAGTTGACTGCATAATTAACAAAAAAAAACGAAAGAGAATATTTTAAAGATTGAAATCAGTCGAGAATAGAGGATACCAATCATAGGGAATCAGGGATTCCGCCAGAAGGCAATATTAACCAAAGTAAAGTATTGCAACTGAACGGAGCAAACATAGCATAAGCAAGAATAGGCAAAGAAGGGTAAGAAAATCACATAAACCAGGGATTTAAGTTAGAACATAGTACATGATTAAAGGAAATAATTGAGTAAACATGATACGAGTAGAGGACACAAAGATCAGGAACCCTAATGAACAAAATATGGTAAAGTCACAGAAAATCTCAGAACATTCGTGGGAAACATGTACATATACAGATTATACGAACAAAATCATCAAAACAGACTCAAAATCCTAAGATTAAGGAAAAGCCACGTAAGCTTTCCAACATAGTAAGCCAGATGAAGGAAAAACACAAATAAATCGTGCAAACATAGTAGAAATTATAGAATAATACTTCAAAATCAGAAACAAAATCATTCTTTTTTTTCAGAAAGGTGTTAAGAAACCCTAGCTTGATGATCAAGAGTCATTTTTAAAGAAAACTCGGAATCTTTAAGGAAAATAGCAAAATAACTCAGAATACATCCAGATCTGTCATAGATATAAGAAATCGAGAGCCAACATTAGGGTTTTAGTGAGATAATCCAAAAAGAGAAAAATCGGCTCAGAAACCATAGGTTTTGGCCGGAGATGGGAAGATCTTACTCGGACAGGCCAAAGGTGGCCTGAGAAAGCATGAACAGTCATGGGGTGAGGTGAATCGTTTTAGGATCTCCTAAGGACCTTCGGACAGTGATACCCGGTGTAGGAGGGAGCTATGAAGCTAAGAGGAGTGAGGACCCATGGTTTCTGGCAAGAGAGGCAGACGGAGAAAACGAGCCATCTTCATCGGAGAAGAAGAGACTGAAAGTCTCTAGAAGAGAATAGAGATATAGAGAGAGAGTTAAAGAGATGAGGGACCGGTGAGAATAAGAGGGGTCGGGGGTTAGTTTAGGTTAATTAAGGTAATAAAAACATGGGTCGTTGATCTAATTTGATCAACGGCTCATATTGGTTTGTGGTTGGGCTGGGTAGGATATGGTATTGAGCTTGGGGTCTGGGCTAGTTTAATTGGGTGTGTTTGGGTTTAATTGGGGGCTAGAATTTAAATAAAATGTGGCTAGCTGTTAAATACTCAATTAAAATGTTAAATGCTCAATTAAAATTAATTAAAATAACTAATAATCAGAAGAATGAAATTGGTGATTAAGAAATTTATAAATGACCAATTATTTGATAGAAATAGCATAAAAATATATGGTTAGGCTATAATTGCAAAATTATTAGAATTATAGCCAAAAGGTGCCAATTTGACCGATTGTGAAATAATTTGATCTTAACAAGGCCAAAAATAATGTATTAAGTCAAGAGATGTCTTTGACATCATTTGTAATAAAATTTAAAATTAATTATTAGAGATAAAATACTGAATAAATTAGAAATAAATTTATAAAAATATGAGAAAATTATGGAAAAATACCAATTATTATAAAAAGTGATTTCGAAGGTATATATGCAAATTTTAAAAATATTTTGAGGAAAAATTGGAAGAGTTGTCGGGTAAAGACATGATGGTCAATTTTGACCAAGCGAAGCAGTTTGAAGAGGTTTAGGCCGCACCCTGGTTTCTGAGCTGCCTACATATACCTGGTTTTACAGGAATCAGGCCGTATGTAGAGTTGTCCCTGCTGCACACACACAAATAGCATGAACAAATCAGCAAAGACAAACTCAGAACCCAAAGCTAAGCGAAGAAATTAGGGGTTTTTAACATAATTAGTTAGGTTAAGGGAGAACCTAAATGAAAATCGTTTAAACACAATAAAAATCATAGAATAACACTTAAAAATCAGAGAAAATCCTTTTGAAGAGAAGTTCATAAACCCTAGTTATGAAGATGAAGAGACGCTTCGAAAATCCGAAAGGTTTTCATAGAAAAATAGCAACATAGCTCAAATATACTCAGATCTGTTACAGATCTAAAGAGACAAGAGATGAAGTTAGGGTTTTGAGAGAGATGACCCAGATATAGAGAGATTCCGGCTTAGAAGCCATAGATTTAGTAATAAAATAGGACGATCTTACTCAATCGAGCCATGGTGGCATGAGAATGGTGAGAACAGGCCCAGGGGTGAGTGAACGGCCACTGGTCCCCTTGAGGACCTCAATACAGCAAGAATCCCGGCCATAGGAGAGCCATTAGGGATAGGAGTGGTGGTGAGCCACCATTATTAACGGCGAGCAATCAACCGACGGAGAGGGGTTAGGGTTAGGCAGAGGGAGTATTGAGAGAGAAGGAGAGGGGTGATGGTGAGTGAGTGAGGAGTGAATGAGAGGTTTGGGGGAGTCATTAGGTTAATTTAGGAAAGAACGAATCCGAGCCGTTGATCAAAATTGATCAACGACCAAGATTTATTCAGCATTGAGTCGGGTAGGATTTAGGGATTGGGCCTGGGTATTTGGGCTGGTCTAATTAGGTGTTGGGATGGTTTAGTTAAGGAATTTGGGATGGTTTAAATAGGTTATAATTGAAATGAAATGGGGCTATTTGTTAAATACCCAATTCGAATTAGTTAAAATAATTTATAAAATAGCTAGTAATTATAAAAAAATGAATTTCATGCATAAATAATAGTTTAAAATGATTGTTTAGTATTTTAAAATACAAAGGACTAACTTCTGGTAAAAAATAGTACGAAATTATATGTTTGGGATATAATTGCAAAGTCATTACAATTATAGCCAAAAGATGCCAATTTGGCTAATTACCGAATAATTAAATCAAGAAATATTTTTGAAATCATTTGTGATGAAATTTTATAATTATGTGTTGGAAATAAAATACTGGAAAAATTAATAAAACATAAAAAAATTATGGCAAAATACAAATTGCTAGTAATGTATTTTTTTGAAGGTATATATGCAATTAAGAATATTTTGGGAAAAATTAGGTATCAACAGCTGCCCCTCTTTACCCGGAAAGGATGAAAGAGTTGTCGGGTAAAGATATGAAGGCCAATTTGGACCGGGCAAAACGGTTTAGGAGATTTAGATCGTACTCTGGCTTGTGAGCTTCCTACATATCCCTGGTTTTATAGGAATCAGGTCGTATGTAGTTCCGGATTCACCGGTGAAATCATTACAAGAAATGATGCAATATCTAGGGATGGGCGAATGAACGGTTTACGAGAGAGGTTAGGTTTGATACAATTGAGGAACTGGAGCAGGGTCGCTCCTGCTGGGATAGTCGTTGCTCGCCGGGTTACCTACAAATAAGAGTAATACAAGCGTATATTGTGCATAAATTTAAACATGATGCAGATTCCCGTTGGACTATGAAAGTTTTCTTCGGACGGTTACGGATGACGTACTTAGACCATGATGTCCTGGGCCATGAATTGTTTGATGAGAGATTCGCAGGCCATGAAATGATGTTCTTGGGCCATGGAGATTGTGCCTCCGGACTATGCCGCCTTTGAATAATGGTATGCAAGATTGAGAGAGATCCTCAGGCCATGACATGGTGTCTTCTGACTATGAGGATGATTCTGTTAGACTATGACGCCTTTGGACAATTTGGAGATATTTCAGCCCATGAGATGCAATAATTTGATGTTGACAAGACAAGGCTTAGTCTTGTGAAATTGAGGGCAGATCTTAGCCCGAAAGAGGAGTGAAGTAAATAATGCTTGAGAGACAGCGCTTAGTCTCGGTGAAGAAGTAAATTGGAGGCAGAGCTTATCCTCATGCAAGTAGGGAGACCGAGCTTAATCTCATGAAAATGAATGGAGAGATTAGCCTTATGCAGGTGAAGGCAGAGATTAGCCTTATGCCAAATGGAGGTAGAGATTAACCTCATGCAAGATGGAGACAGAGCTTAGTCTCATGCCGGGGGAAGGCAGCGATTAGCTTTATGCATATGCAGGCAGAGATTAGCCTTATACAGATGGAGGCAGAGCTTAGCCTCATGCAGGGGAAGGCAGAGATTAGCCTTATGCCGGGTGGAGGTATAGCTTAACCTCATGCAGATAGGAAGGCAGCGATTAGCCTTATACATATGGAGGCAGAGCTTAGCCTCATGCAAAATGCGGGACAGGGCTTAGTCCCATGAAAGATGAAGGCGGAACTTAGCCTTATGCAGAAGAATAAATAGCAAATGATAGTACAATTTCTTAGTCGGTATGAGATTTTGATATTGCGATTGTTGTGAGAATTGTGACTACGGAGCATGTTCGTTCTTTGTGCTGATAGCAAATTTCGGCAATTGCAACTGTTTTGAGAATTGTGACTTTGAAGCGTGTTTATCATTTGTTCCTGCATCCAAAGAAAAATCGTGAGTTATGTATATGGGGAAGGTCTATTTGTATCCCCACTGGCTTTTCTTGACTCGTTCTGCTTGGTCTGATGATCCTGTTCAAGTTATCGGGGTAGCGTTTGCTAAACAGAGCTATTTTTGAAAGCAAGCATGCATGATTTTGCAAAGACATAGTATGAAATATATTTTAAGAAATTTAGATGAACCGACGACCATGGCACGGTTCAAGACATTGCAACCTCTCATATTAAGGAATTTTGTGGGTCCTCCTAAAAATTCTGCCCCAATTAGATAGGTTGACGTCTCTGACTAATGCACGTGCTGCAGTCGGCTGAACTTGCTTCGAAATATTGAGGGTCCTCTTCAAAATTCTGCCCCAGTTTCCAATTGCGGGGGAGGGGGGAATGAGATTGAATTGTGTTGTGACCGAACCCATAGAGTTGCCTACGTATCCCCTCTTAAACGGGAATAAGGTCAGGCATAGTTCAATTTACATCATTTGAGAAGAGCATACAGAATTGCACATAGTAGCTCTTGACTGCATCGGAATTGATTGGTTTTGGCCAGACTTCTCTGTCCATTTCTGCAAGTATAAGAGCTCCCCATGTCACACTCTGTGAACCATGTATGGACCTTGCCAGTTAGGAGAGAATTTCCCTTTGGCTTCATCTTGATGTGGAAAGATCTTCTTCAACACCAGCTGCCCCGGTGTGAACTGTCTTGGCTTGACTCTTTTGTTGAAGGCTCCGGTCATTTTTCCATGATAAAGTTGTCCGTGACATATTTCATTCATCTTTTTCCCATCTATGAGGGGATAGCTGCTCATAACGACTTCTTATCCATTCTGCATCACTGAGCTAAGCTTCTTGTATGATTCTTAAGGAAGGAATTTCCACTTCGGCAGGAATAACAGTTTCCGTACCATAAACCAGCAAGTAAGGAGTTGACCCATTTGATGTGCGGACTGTGGTGCGGTATCCCAGTAAGGCAAATGATAGCTTTTCATGCCACTGTTTGTGTCTTTCTATCATCTTTCTCAATATCTTCTTGATGTTCTTGTTGGCGGGTTCTACAGCTCCATTCATCTGAGGTCTATAGGCTGTGGACTTCTTGTGCTTGATTTGAAAGTCTCGCACATGGCTTTCATCAGATCACTGATTAAATTGGAGCCGTTGTCGGTGATGATTGATTCTGGAACTCCAAACCAACAGACAATATGGTCGCGGACAAAGTTTACCACGACCTTCTTAGTCACTGCTTTATAAGATGCTGCTTAGACCCATTTAGTGAAATAATCAATAGCTACTAAGATGAACCTGTGTCCATTTGAGGCTGTAGGCTCGATCGGTCCAATTACGTGCATTCCCCAGGCGACGAATGGCCAAGGTGAGCTTGTTGCATTGAGCTCATTTGGGGGTACCTTTATCATATATGCATGTACCTGACATCGGTAGCATTTCCGGACATACTGGATGCAGTCCATTTCCATGGTCATCCAGAAGTAACCGGCTCTGAGTATCTTCTTGGCCAAGCCAAAACCATTCATATGTGGGCCGCGAGTCCCGGCATCTATCTCTTCAAGTAGTCTGGAGGCTTCCTTTGCATCGACACATCTCAATAATCCCAAATTGGGAGTTCTCCTGTACAGGGTTCCTCCGCTGTGAAGGAAGTTGTTGGACAATATCTGAAGTGTGCATTTCTGAGTATGATTTGCAAACTCTGGGTACTCTCCCTTTGACAAATACTCCTTAATATCGTGGAACCATGGTTTTCTTCAACATGGGCACAAAATGCCGGTTGTCTATGGATCTTTACGGGAATAGGGTCAATGAAGTTCTTATCTGGATGTTGTATCATGGATGATAGAGTAGCCAATGCATCGGAAAACTCGTTCTGAATTCTGGGGACGTGCCAAAATTCTGTCTTTGTGAAACTCTTTCTCAATTCCTGCACATGGTGCAGATACAGAAATATCTTGGAATTCTTGGTAGCCCATTCTCCTTGTACTTGGTGTATTAGCAGGTCTGACTCACCAATTACTACCAGCTCTTGAATATTCATGTCAATGGCCATGTTGAGCCCTAGGATGCAGGCTTCATACTCTGCCATATTGTTGGTGTAGGGGAATCTGAGTTTAGCAGATATCGGATAATGTTGGCCGGTTTTCGAAACCAAGACTGCTCCAATGCCGACTCTTTTGAAATTGGCTGCTTTGTCGAAGAACATTCTCCAACCGTCATAGGATTCAGCAATGTCTTCTCCTATGAATAATACTTCTTCATCGGGAAAATATGTTTTCAGAGGTTCGTATTCTCCTCCCACAGGGTTCTCGGCAAGATGATCTGCCAATGTTTGTCCCTTGACCGCTTTCTGATTCACATACACAATGTCGAATTCACTTAGCAGGATTTGGCACTTAGCCAGCTTGCCAGTGGGCATGGGCTTCTGAAAGATGTACTTCAAGGGATCCATCCTTGATATGAGATATGTTGTGTAGGCACAGAAGTAGTGCCTCAGCTTCTGGGCTACCCAGGTTAAAGCACAATAGGTACGCTCCACCAGAGCATATCGTGCCTCGTATGGAGTGAACTTCTTATTCAGATAATAGATAGCATGTTCCTTTCTTCCTGTCTCGTCGTGCTGCCCCAGAACGCAGCCGAAAGCTCCATCTAATACCGCAAGGTAGAGTAGCAAGGGTCTACCTTGCTCTGGCGGGACCAAAACTGGTGGCGTTGACAAGTATTCCTTGATTCTGTCGAAAGCTTTTTGACAATCCTCGGTCCATTTGGTTGCATCATCCTTCTTTATCATCTTGAAGATCGGTTCACATATGGCCGTGGACTGGGCTATGAACCAGCTAATGTAGTTAAGGCGCGCCCCAGGAAACTCAACACATCTTTTTTGTTCTTTGGTGGTGGTAACTCTTGGATGGCTTTGACTTTTGACGGATCCAGTTTTGTTCTTCTGCGGTTGACGATAAACCCAAGCAATTTTCCTGCATAAACCCTGAATGCACACTTCGCGGGGTTTAATTTCAGGTTGTATTTCCGCAACCAGTTGAAGAACTTCCTCAGACCTGCTATACGGTCGGTGGTTTTCTTGGAATTGATAATGACATCGTCCATATATACCTCGATCTCTTTATGTATCATGTCTTGGAAGATAATGGTCATAGACCTCATATAAGTGACCTCAGCATTCTTTAAGCCGAATGGCATTATCTTATAACAGTAGACTCCCCACGGCGTGATGAAATCCGTTTTCTTGGCATCTTCCTCGTTCATCCAAATCTGATGGTATCCGGCGAAACAATCCATGAATAACTAAAGTTCATGCTTTGCACAATTGTCAATCAGGATGTGTATATTTGTAAGGGGGAAATCATCCTTTGGACTGGCCCGGTTGAGATCCCGGTAGTCGACACAAACCCTAACTTTTCCGTCTTTCTTAGGCACTGGCATGATGTTGGCTAACCATGTTGGATATTCAACTACCCTGAGGACCTTGGCGTTGATTTTCTTGGTAACTTCCTCCTTGATTTTCAGGCTCATATCAGGCTTGAACTTCCTGAGCTTCTGCTTTACCGGCGGGCACATTGGATTGGTTGGCAGCTTGTGAGCCACAATGGATGTACTTAGACCAGCCATGTCGTCATACGACCGTGCAAATATGTCTTCATACTCTTTCAAAAATTGGGTGTATTCCTCTTTCTCTGATGGCGACAAATGGATGATGATGCGAGTTTCTTTGACAGTCTCTGAATATCCCAAGTTGACTACCTCAGTTTCGTCCAGGTTGGACTTAGGTCTGTTCTCTAAATCCTCAATTTCTTTGGCAATTTCATCGGGTATGACATCCTCTTCTTCTGAATCGGCTGTCATTTTGTTGCATTGTCTCATTGTATGTCACAGTCATCGGTTCATCAAGACAGGAAATAATAATGTTTGATTGTCAAGAGCTTCTATTCGTTCAGCTGTCATTGTGTTTTCCTTTCTGATATTGCTCAAATCTTCCATTTTGCCTTTGTCGTTAACTTTAGGTGGACTAGGATGAGGAGAATATGGAGGGCCCCTGGATCTTGTATGATATGATGATGATGCCAGAATGCACGAACCAACCTTTGGGGAGGGGAATAATCAAAAAGAAAGAAAGCAAAAACAAAAGGTAGCCAAGTCAGTGAGGATCATGAGAAAATTTTGCAGTATTTAAACACACATTGCAGGAATAAAAGCGTGTCCTAATTTGGGAGCCTCGTTGTGATCGAGGTAGGCCTAGCGACAAGTTTATTTGGAGAACATAGATGCCAATAATTTCCTCATTTAATTAATGTAAAACAGACAAATCTAAAAATGACACTAAAACAATAAGCAGGAAATAAAGTCACTAATGGCACTTAGCCTTATTACATTGATAAAAGCAAAAGGAAAACCTATCCTACTTATTCCCAGAAAGACCTTCCCCAGATTCGGCATCTTTGATCACATCGAACAATATCCCTAGCTCGCGCAGTCCCAGCAGCAGGTAGGCTCTGGTCAAGTGTCCTCCCTCACTATCCCAACATAAAGTAGCGGCCTCAATCAGCATGCTGCTTGACTGGATGTCCAAGAGAGACGGTAAATTGCCTAGATACTTCTTTACGTGTTTCTTATCACTGGAAGAAAGGTCTTCCCACCAGTTCAGGAGCATTGGAGGGATATTGCTGACCATACTGAATCTGGGGACTTCGTGCCTCATCTTCTGCAAAACAGATAAGGTTAGACCCTTTCCCCCTCCATATTCAACTACTTATACATCAGTGATTAGCATATTGGCACTTATTTCTCCAAATTAATGCACAGATCGTGGTTGCGTCCGTTGGGATTATGGAAACCCTAGTGGACTTTTGGACAAGGCTTTTCCTAAAGGTTATTATGAGGACAACATAGTAACCCGGCTAAGTTTGACCATGATGCATGTACAGTTATAATTAGAGTAAGGTTACTATGGGGGTCTATACCGGTACCCTCAAGCGGACAACTTGAGGGGGAAAGGCACGGAACTGTCGACCGCACCGCTGATCGACTAGTTTTACCGCAAATAAGCCTTTCCCAATTTAGGGGGTGATATAAAATGGAAGAGCACAACCACTCATCAAACGTTGCTATAGGATTTGTATAGGCACGGGTGGAATCTGATGTTGAGCATGATTATGCAGCAATAAGCAATAAACATGTTGTCACGTATTTGCACATTATGAAAGCTATAAATACAACAGTTATGATTGAAAAGCAGTTACAAAGGAAAACAAAAAGAAACATGCCAGTTTCATTTAAAATAATAAATACTTGGGAAAGTAAACAATTAATTGCACATAAAGGGGAGAGGGAAAGGGTGCAGGTATTTAACAAAACCAGGCATACTAAGACGAATTCACAAAAAAATGGTTTGTAATGGTAAAAGCCTAGACTTCCCAGCAGAGTCGCCATGTTGTTGCACCCCCCTCTTTCCTCTCCTTTCGGGTCGGTCAGGGTTTTTGACATTATTGGGAAAACTCATTTCCTTTTGGGATAAGGGATGTGAAGGATTTGAAGAGTCGCCACCTGACGAATTAAGGTGCGTTAGGGCACCTATTAAGGGTCATAATAACACTAATTGAATAACCAGAGATTGGGTAAGGGCTTGAAATTACTCCAAGGGAAAGGTGTTAGGCACCCCTCCAAGTCCACAACTGTGGTTCCCGGCCAAGAAAGCTTTGCGAATTCAAGCAAGTAGCAAATAGGCAGTCAAAGTATACACATGGAAACAAGTAATGGTTTCAAAAAATATTCGCAGTCTAAGCACACATATGTAATAAAGTTTTGAAAGATTTATGATCTAAGCACACATATGTAGGGGATAGGGGAGTCCTAAGTTGTTTATCCTATAGGATCACATAAATGTAATGCCCGGTAATCACTCCTCAGTAAGGGGCTACACGTGGCATTAGCGCACTAGTCATCATATCCATATCTACCCTTTACCCCACCCCTTTGCAGTTATTAAGCGAGTTTATGTAGCTATCCTTATGCGTGCTATTACCCGTCCCTTCTTAATGATCCTGGAGGAATTTAGGACCTCTAAGTATAGGTAGTTCTAGACAGACCCTTAAGGTTTTAAAAAAAAAAGATAAAATTCTAAGCGACAGGCAAGAACAAATAGGACTAATCAGATAAATGTAAGAACGCAATTATGAGGCCCAGATTTACCTCCACAAGTAATGCACATAATTAGCACGTCTCAAACAAAAACAAGAGGCAGTTTTATTAGATTGGATCCTAAGACGGGATATCTAAGTGAATGTCAATGCACAGAAATATGCAGCTTGTTTATAAACTCAAAAACAAGGACCTAATTAGTTTGTCTACTGATTTTAAAACCTGTGTCTTTAAACAGTAAACACAACCAAGCAGTGTTCTAGTTTTTAAAGAGATTGATTACCTAAGGCTTGCCTAGGCGTGGAATTGCGCATAGTAACTACTAGAATTGTTAAAAACAGTTCAGAAGTTGTTTTACCTAAAAGCATGATGTTCTAGGTGATACGAGAATGCAGAGATGGTTACTAGTTTTATTAAGAGCAAGACAATTAGATCTGACATTGTTTTTACCTTTTTCGTGAGTCAGTAGTTAAACTAGGCGTGGTTAAACAGATGCAAACAAAATCCTAGAGCATGGTATCTAATATGCACATATAAATGCAGGATGGTTGAGACAATAATCACAGGATACACAGAATTCGTAAAGGCATGATTTCTAAAATGCACAACAAGTTACAAGATGATGGAGACATGATTTTGAATGCATAGGAGTAACAGTTTTATATTGATTTTATTATCCTAGGAGCAGGATTTCTAAGTGGTAGGTATAAGCATAAATTAAGGGCATGTTGTACGTTAAAGCAGTAAACATGAAAGCCTTAAAGACATGATATCTAATGCATGTTTGGCATGGTTTGAATGAATATGTTGGTCCTAAGCATGGATTCTAATGAAGATATAGGGACTGTAAAAGCCTAAGGCATGATTTCTACCCAATGATAGAATATATAACTACCCTCCCCATTTCACTAGCCAACCTCAATATCTGTTTACAATAATTATTACAAACCAACAACTGAATGAATTACATAAATAGATAGAAAAGAAGAATTTAAACTATAGGAAGCCTGAAGTAGGCCCAAATGTACCAAACTTTCCATAGCCTCAAATGCCAAAGTCATAGCCTTTCTCATGTCCGGGTGTGTCAGAGTTCCCTAAGGACCTCAAGGATCCGGGGCAGTGCTCACACCTAGATTTCATAACCAGAACTGAGTAAGTGCAGTGTGGATGAGCCGGCTCCAGTGCATCAGAGTTCAGAGGGATCTCACAGGGATCCCAAAGCAGTCAGACACTGGAGGGGCAGAACTTAAGGACCTAAGAGTACAGTGAGAGTGCTTGACAGAGTTTTGAAAAGGCTTTGGTATAAAACAGTATTGAAAAGACTCAGTTGAAGTAGTTTTATAAAATAGGAGAGTTGTTTATCAGTAAAACAGTTTTGACAAGAGTTGTGTAATCAAACAAACAACATATCAAACACGGAGCCAAACAGGTTCAGTAATACTCAAATAACAACCCTTTACACAGGGATAATTGGGGAATGGGGACACATAATACACATATAATAAACAGAAGTCCTTTGCAATTAAGGGGTGGCTAATAGTGCAAATAGTAAGACATGGATTCAGGAGTGCTAACTAGAACATAGTTATAGAATCAGAAGTGCTTTAGGGGGTTCATGGGATTGGGAGATGACATAGTAGGAATATGAATTTCAGAACAAACAATAGAAGACATAGTGGTATCAAACAGAATTGAGCATATAATCAGAACACTTAAGGTAACAATTGCACAATAGGTGCATACCAGAACTAGGAAACTCATAGACAAGCATTCAAAGACAGAGTAGACTCACATGGAGACAGATTACACAGGAAGTAAACATGTTCATAAATAGGCTGATCCTAAAAAGGGGTTAGAACATAACTAGTATACTAAGTAAAACAAGTTAAACACATGTTGAGAAGCAAACAATAGACAGAAACAGATTAGTAAAATGATAAACTAAAGCAGTAGAAGAAACACATTGATTTTGGAACTTGAATTTAAAATCAGAATATACCAGTAAGGAGAATAGACACAAAGTGAAGAACATGAAAGTGCAGTATTCATCTTTGGCTTGCAGCCGGCTAATTCAGTAACAATAGCAAGTAACAAAAGTAAGCAGAAGATTTTTTGAGTGTATGAGAGATGTGAACTAATGTTCGTTCGTGTGTGTATGAGACTGAGTAATGAGAGTAGAAGAGAGCAATATATATAGTAGTTTGAAAGCTAAGTAAAATAAGGTAAGAGTCAAACTATTTAGTAATTATAGAACTCGGAATCAATTAGAGTAAAATCAGTCCAAGTCTTCCCTTAATTAAGAGAGTCATTTCAAACAGTAAAAGACGGGAAACAATTTAAGGAAAGAAATCACATAGCTGGGATATAATAATTAATGAAAGAATTCAAACAATGTAGGTACAGAGTATGCAATTAGGGCTAGATACATAAGGTCTAATTAAGGAAACAATCAGTAGGAACCAATTAATAATATAGTCAATCACATAATAAGGTAAGAAAATAATTTAGAAGTCGAAAATCAATAAAGGGTATCAATTACATGATATCAGGGATTCAAATAAAATAGTACTGATTAAAGGAAATTACTGCAAATTTCTGTGAATGAACGAAATAAACACAGTATAGGCAAGAAGAGACAAATCAGAATCCCTAATAAGCATAATAGGGTAAAAATCATAGAGACTCAGAACATATTCATGAGAAACAGGCATACACATAAATCGCATGAATAAATCAGCAAAGACAAACTCAGAACCCAAAGCGAGGCCAAGAAATTAGGAATTTTTAACATAATTAGTTAGGTTAAGGGAGAACCTAAATGAAAATCATTTAAACACAATAAAAATTGATAATAACACTTAAAAATCAAAGAAAATCGTTTTGAAGAGAAGTTCAGAAACCCTAGTTATGAAGATGAAGAGACGCTTAGAAAATCAGAAAGATTTTCATAGAAAAACAGCAAAATAGCTCAAATATACTCAGATCTGTTACAGATCTAAAGATCTAAGATACAAATTTAGGGTTTTGAGAGAGATAACCCAGAGATAAAGAGATTCCGGTTTAGAAGCCATAGATTTAGTAATAAAATAGGATGATCTTACTCAATCGAGTCATGGTGGCCTGAGAATAGTGAGAACAGGACTAGGGGTGAGTGAACGGCCACTGGTCCCCTTGAGGACCTCAAGACAGCAAGAATCCCGGCCATAGGAGAGCCATTAGGGATAGGAGTTGTGGTGAGCCATCATTATTAACGGCGAGCAATCAACCGGCGGAGGGGGATTAGGGTTAGGCAGAGGGAATTTTGAGAGAGAAGGAGAGGGGTGACGGCGAGTGAGTGAGGATTGAATGAGAGGTTTGGGGGGGTCATTAGGTTAATTTGGAAAGAACGAATCCGGGCCGTTGATCAAAATTGATCAACAGCCAAGATTTAATCAGCATTGGGTCGGGTAGGATTTAGGGATTGGCCTGGGTATTTGGGCTGGTCTAATTAGGTGTTTGGGATTTTTTAGTTAAGGAATTTGGGCTCGTTTAAATAGGTTATACTTGAAATGAAATGGGGCTATTTGTTAAATACTCAATTTGAATTAGTTAAAATAATTTATAAAATAGCTAGTAATTATAAAAAATGAATTGCATGCATAGAAAATAGTTAAAATGATTATTTAGTATTTTAAAATACAAATGACTAACTTCTGGTAAAATCAAGAAGTTGCCAATTTGGCTAATTACGGAATAATTAAATCAAGAAATTTTTTTGAAATAATTTGTGATGCAATTTTATAATTATTTATTGGAAATAAAATATTGGACAAATTAATAAAACATAGAAAAATTCTGACAAAATATCAATTGCTAGTAATGCATGATTTTGAAGGTATATATGCAATTAAGAATATTTTGGGGAAAATTGGGTATCAACATTGAGCAGAGATTAATGAACAAATAGCTTCGGAATTCCTCTTCTCACTCTAGACCACTTTCCTCTTTGACAAGCTTAAAACACAACACAAAATTATGCTCGCTACTCGAATATAGTATAGAAAAATATCGTATCCACGGAGATTGGATTTAAACAGTATTATCATAGTTTGTAGCTAGATTGCCATCCAAGATGATCAACAGTTGAGAATTATGTGATTTAAAATTAAAATTAACAAGGAATCCAAAGTTAATTGACTAATGACATCGAACAAAAGTAAGCAAGGAAGATATCAATGGGAGAAAATAGGGGTTGATTGGATAGTGCAAGATAATTGTTTGGGATAATAACTCTAGTTAATTCACTTTTAATGTTCAAGTGAGTCTCTAAAATTCACTCAATTATTAACTCAAACGTTAGGTAGAAACTCCATTCTCGATTAAGTCTTAACCTCACAATATGAACCAATTTATGCTCGGTGAAGATATGCAAGAATTCGTAGTGGATTGGTCTTTAGGAGAACCTCTTTCGATTATCCCTCTAACTATTTTTAAAAAATAATTCAACTATCCACTCTTTATTACTAAGAAGAATTTATGAGCTCAACCAACAAAATAATGTAAAAACATCACAAGTTATGCCTCTCTCAATTACAGGAACATGTGAGTATAGATGCAACATTAAAACACGCAAAATGATTAAATATATTAAAACTAGAGTTAATATCCACACAAAAAATATCAATAAACCAAATCCATCAATTCCTAAAGAGAACTACTCCATATATATGAGTAATTCATCACACTTATAAAGAAAAACATAAAACGATCCAAACTCTTGTCTTAAGTGAGGATTGAATGATGAACTTCTTGTGCTTTAGCTTCTCCAACTCCTCCTTAGCTTTCTTAGGTCTTCGATGTGTCAAAAGTCCCAAAAACAATATTTTTCCATGTATATATACCAAGTAGGTTTGGGCCAAGATGAAAACACCTTCTCCTGCGCGAAATAGGACAAATACTCTGTAAAAATTGCACAGGCGCATGGGAGACGCGCCATGCGGGGCATTAGTGGGGAAATCCAGAGAGTTGTTTCTGACAGGAAACAGGGTTTTTACACAGGCACGGCGCACCACGCGCCGCGCTAGTGTTGTTTTCTCAGAATCCGGATTTTTCTTAACTTTTTGACTTCCACACGTGGTTTTTGACCCCCGAACACAATACTGGCTTAATCCCTTGGGCTTTTACTCAGACTTCAAATCTCCAAATCACTCGAATTAGCTCCATAACATCTACATCACTCGAAATCACTCCTACAAGGCATAAAACACACAATAAGTGCAAAATACTAGTGATTAAAGCTCAAACTCAATTAAAGTACAGTAAATTAGAGTGCAATAAGCGACTAAAACACGAGATTATAGCCTAAGAGCTATCAAACAACACTTCATAAAGACAAGACCTTTTTCAACAACTCTCATAGCTTCCCGGTTTAACTGGTTTATGATTGTTGAGGTTTACATGACTATTTGGTTTCATTAGATTATTGCCAATTGTTGTTGCAAATGTGTTAAAAGTGTTGGTTGTTCTCTTGATTCTGTCATGGTACATAAAGATTGAGCTAGGTTGACAGTGTTACGGTGTTTACATATATTTTGATTGGTTTCATTGTGAAATGATATTGGTTAAAGCTTACGAACTATACTGTTTTTTGTTTTTACAATTGTTGAGATAAAAGTGTTGTGAAAGTTTTGATAAATAAATAAATGATAGTGATAAGGGTGGGAAGGTGAAATAAATAATAGTGATAAGGGCGGACATGTGAAATAAATGATAGTGATAAGGGTGGACATGTGAAATAAATGATAGTGATAAGGGTGGACAGGTGGGATCGGGTTGCACGCTACAACAAGTAATTGATAAGAGTGGACACTTATTTTTTACTGGATTTCTGAAATGTTTTCCTGATTTTTGAAACTCAAGGATTTGAAACTTACAAATTTGAAAACTTACTGTTTTACTCTATTATTTTTCGTATTTCGTACTTACATCTATTCTGAAAGTCATAACTTTGGAAGTGTTGGAAATCTATGTGAGATTTTGGTTACAGCTGAGGCCTAGAATAGGCGACTGAGTTATTGTACTTATTGTTGTAGTTTATCTTTCTTGTTTGTGTAGAATTGTTTTCTTGCTTTATTATATATATTGTTACAGGTTAAGTTATAATTGAAACGCCTTAGCCTCGTCACCACTTCGTCGAGGTTAGGCTCGACACTTACTCAGTACATGGGGTCGGTTGTACTAATACTGCATTCTGCACTCTTTTGTGCAGTTCCAGATACTGGTCAGAGTTAGGAGATTTTAGTAGCTGATGTCATTGCTCGGAGACACGAGGTAGATCTGCTAGCGTCCGCAGATTCCTGAAGTCTTCACTTATTTTCGGACACTGTTTTACTTCTCTCAAAACAGATATACAATTCCTTTAGCCCATTCTTAGTAGTTCGTGAATTGTGACACCAGACTCTGGGATGATCTTATGATTAGTTATTTAGTTAGAGGCCCGGTTCGGTTATTCAATTATTATTTTATTTGTGGAATTATGCAAATGATAGTAATAAAGCTTAGTTTATTTTGAATTGTTTTGTTATGGTTGAATGGAAATTAACTAAGTAAATTTTAACCTTAGCTTGCCTAGCAAGTGTAGTGTCAGGCGCCATCACAGTTCCGAGGGTTGAGAATTTGGATCGTGACATTCCCACTCTTAGGGTTTCAATGTTTGATTCTCAATTTGTCAAGTTGAATTTTTTTGTCCATGCCTCTAAAAATAGTTTTCTGCCTTACTTTTATTCTTTAGTCTTGGTAAATTTTTGAGACTAAGTCTTTTAACTGTTCACACAGGAAAGTAAAGAAAATCGAAAATAGTTTCCTTTTCCTTTCTCAAAGGTTTAAAAAAAAGAAAGAAGAGAAAACTGGTTGATCTACATCGTCATTAGATCATCATCTCCGACCTACACAAGATGGATGTGTCATATGCCCCAAGGTTTTCCTAAAATATGAGTCTCGGGTAAAACCATTGTCATTACATCATCAAGGCAAAATCTCTTATCCTTGTTTAAGCATTTATTGCCCCTGTCTTTATCAAGGTGGATTTCTAAAGTGAATTATTCAATTCTAGTACCTCTATCTCCTTATAATCTATTCACAATCTATATAAATTGTTATATTTTTGAAAAAAAAAAAACTAATTAAAAATTTGATTCTTTTTCAATTAGTCCATCAAATATAAAATCTGAAAAAAAAATTCACGAGCATTCGTGCATCCATTTCAATTGGAACTCACTAAGTTATTAATATCACTATTTAATTGAAATCATGATAATAAAAGATACCCGTATCAATTAAATAATAAGATATACTTTGAATTCAGAAATAATAATGGCTGGAAATAATTATATTGAAGCACCAGGTTGTTAGCAGCTATGGAACTCTGTGCTCTCGTTGCTTTCCTCCTCCTAATCTTTTGTTCTCTTCTTTTCCTCCCCTTTTTTTTTCTCTTCTAAATTTGTTAGCAGCAATTTCTGCATTTCCCCACCCGTAGACCCCTTTTCTTTTCGTTATAGTGGGCTTTGCCCCTTCTTTTAATTGACTAAGTTTTCTTCTTTTCTTTTCCTTTTTTTAAAGTTAGTTTATGTTAAAAGACCAATATACCCTAACTTAAATATGAAGTGTTACATAGAGTCACCTCGGTGTAGGGAGAATCCAAGAGGACGTTGAAGTTACAAAGCATATGTAGATTCTTAATACTTTTTTTTATTCAGGGAGAATCCTAGGATGATTTGGAGACGTATCTAGTAGAGTCCTTATTATTCGTGTGTTGTCCACCACATCTAATTATGAGGCTACTTGGGTATTTAGGAATAATAACCTTCTTTGATGTTCTAGATCGTGCGATAGAGCTGATAGTAAGATTGTTCCTCCTCTAACTCCTGCAAAGCTCTAATTTTCAGTATATGGCGGTATTTAGGAATAATACCCATCTTCCATTCCTGATGTTTCTGATGGGGACCTTAGGGGATCCATACAGATGAGTCTTAGATAGTGGCTTCTCATGCCCAAAGATCGAATGTTGCACCTACTTTTTCCAGTCAGCCAGCGGATTCCGCTAGTTCTAGGGAGAACAGTTTTCTTCAGTTTGGTCCTCTAGTGTTCACAGGTACTGATCCTGAGGAGGACCCCCAGGACTTTATTGATGATATGCACAAGAACCTCCAAGTTATGTGTGATACTAAGACGGAGGGAGTGGAGTTGGCCTCGTACAGCCTGAAAAGGGTGGCCTATTCTTGGTTTGAGATGCGAGAGAACTCCCGTGAGGAGGGGAGCCCTCCGGCGAGGTGGAGTGAGTTTACCAACGCCTTCATTGACCATTTCTTGCCTGCCGTGAATATGGCGGCCCGTCCCGCTGAGTTTGAGAGCCTGAAGCAGGGTAGCATGAGTGTGTGGGAGTACCATATGAGGTTCGTGCGCCTGTCCAAGTATGCCATCTACATGTTGCCCACTATGGAGGCAAGAGTGTGTCGGTTTGTGCAGGGACTCAGCCCCTTGGTTATCAATGAGGCTGATATAGTTTCCTTGAATTTTGATATGAACTATGGAAATATGGTGGCGTTTTCTCAAGCCATGGAGACCCACAAAATTGAAGAACAAAATGGAGCGAGAGGGTAGCAATAAGGCCCCGTTCGCGGGTAACTTCGGTGGTTCTTTTGGTGGTGGTTATGATCGGTCATCATTCGGGGGAGGGTCATCAAGGCCATCCCAGTCCTTTTCTTAGTCTTCGATAAGTGCATAGCCAGCAGGGCCTAGTCAGCAGCAGTGGAGCCGTTTCAAGCCCAGTCAGGGCAACAAGGATCATACTAGTGTTAGGGTTGTCCTGGAGGGGGATTCCAGCAGCAGTAGAGGACCCCATGACCTAGGTGTGGGAAGATGCATTTTGGGGCTTGCTTTATGGACCAACCCATATTCTATGGGTGCGGTATCAGGGTTCATATTCAGAGGGATTGCGGTTCGTCCCGCCACAGTGTGGGCAGGGGTACGACATAGCCAGCCAGTTCTGCAGCCAATACATCCAAAGATGTCTTTAGTGTACCTAGTGTTTCATGTATCCATGTTGAATAAGGTTGTTGGAGATCTGTCACTTATTAATCTGGTTGAGACTATAGAGGTTAATGAGTAATTGACTTATGAAGAGGTCCTAGTTGCCATTCTTGATAGGCAAGTCCGAAAGCTGAGAAACAAAGAGATTGACTCCGTGAAAGTGTTAAGGCAAAATCAATAGGCCGAAAAGGCCACATGGGAAGCCGAGGAAGGGATGAAAAAGATGTACCCTCATTTTCTTGAATAACTATGTAATTTGACCATGATGTTGAACACTAACTTTCTACAAATTATGTCTCCCTTGTACAGCTTATGTTAAGGATACTCCTTCTTGGTAGTGTAATGTTTATGGCATTGTGTCCGGTGTTGTTTCCATGTTGTTTTACATCGTTGTGTTATGGTTATGATGTTAGGACTGTGTTTGGGATTTTTTGGCAGGTGGATAGGCCCAATTACAAGAGAGACTGGCAAATTTTTCTGGAAATTTAGGGAGTTAGTAAAAATTTGGGACTGCTGGTGTGTGAAGTAACAGTTGGGTCACATTGGATGCTAATGGAGGATTTTGACCCTCATTCGAGGACAAATGATCCTAAATGGGGGAGCATGTAAGGCCCCGTAAAAATTTCACCTAAAATCCAGGGCTTCGTGGTGCATAGGTAGGCTAATATATTTGAGGGTTGTAGAACCTCGCCGCAGTATGGACTTTTTGGGTTGGACAGGGCTTTAAGGAGTTGAAGAAATCTTTTTGCAGGACAGGGCATTTCTGCGTTCCATTATGCACCCGCATAACTAATATGTGGACTGTAGATCCTCCGAAGAGTGAAGCAGAGAGATGGTCCAATTTTGGAGGTTGTTTTGTGGTCAACTATGTGATCGCATAATCATTTCGTAGGTAGCACATCCATCGCAGAATCAATATGAAGATTTTTGGAGGGAGATTCTGCGGTCCATTATGCAGCCGCATAATTGATATGAGGGTTGTAGACCTGGCCGCAGATTGGACTAGCCCAACCTAGTTTTTGGGACCATTTCTGCGGTCCATTTTGTGGGCCGCAGACCTGATATACGGTGCACTCTACGACCGCATAGTTGAGTTTGGAGGGTCCATTTTCTTGTTTTAAAACCCGATCCAATTTTTATAAAACAACCTTAAGGGTCATTTTAGAAGGTTCAAACTGATAGTTTAGAGAGAGTGATGGTAGGCTATAATCTCGTATTTTAGTCGCTTATTGCACTCTAATTTACTGCACTTTAATTGAGTTTGAGATTTAATTGCTAGTATTTTGCACTTATTGTGTGGTTTATGCTTTGTAGGAGTGATTACGAGTGATATAGATGTATGGAGCTAATTAGAGTGATTTGGAGCTTTGAAGTCTGAGTAAAAGCCCAAGAGATTAAGCCGAGATCATGTTTGGGGGTCGAAAACCACGTCTGGATGTCAAAAAGTCAAGAAAAATCCGGACTCTAAGAAAACAACACTAGCGCGGCGCATGGCGCGCCGTGCCTGTGTAAAAACCCTGCTACCTATCAGAAACAACTCTCTGGATTTTCCCACTAATTCCCCGCATGGCGTATCGCCCCATGCGGCGCGCCTGTGCAATTTTTACAATGTATTTGTCCTTTTTCGAGCAGGAGAAGGTGTTTTCATCTGGACCCAACCCTACTTGGTATATATACATGGAAAAATGTTATTTTTGGTACTTTTGACACATATAATACCTAAGGAGGCTAATGAGGAGGCGGAGAAGCTAAATCACAAGGAATTCATCATTCAATCCTCACTCAACACAAGAGTTTGGATTATTTTATGTTTTTTTATAATGGTGATGAATTACTCCATATCTATGGAGTAGTTATCTTTAAGGATTGATGGATTTGGTGTATTGATATTTGTTTGAGGATATTAACTCTAGTTTTTATATATTGAATCGTTTTGGGTGTTTTAATTGTTACATTTATATTTACATGTTCATGTAATCGAGAGAGGCATAACTTGTGATGTTTTTGCATTATTTTGTTGGTTGAATTCATTAATTCTTCTTAGTAATCGAGAGATGCTAGTTGAATTATTGTTTAAACCTAGTTAGGAGATATCGAAAGAGGTTGTTCTAAAGACCAATCCACTACGAATTCTTGCATATCTTCACCGAGCATAAATTGGTTCATATTGTGAGGTTGAGCCTTAATCGAGAGGAGTTTCCACCTAACATTTGAACTAATAATTGAGTGAATTCGAGAGACTCACTTGAAAATTAGAAGTGAGTTAACTAGAGTTAGATCCCAAACAATTATCCTGCACCTATCCCATCAACCCCTATTTTCTCCCATTGATATCTTACATGCTTACTTTTGTTCGATTGCCATTAGTTAATTAGATTTAATTCTTAGTTAATTTTAGTTTTAATAACATAATTATCAACTGTTGATCATCTTGGATAGAAATCTAGCTACAAACTACGATAATACTGTTTAAATCCAATCCTTGTGGATACGATATTTTTCTATACTATATTCAACGAGCGAGCATAATTTTGTGTTGTGCTTTAAGCTCGTCAATTTTTTGAGCCGTTGCGGGGGATTGGCAATCAATAGTGTTTGAAATAGTTTGTAGTGGTAATTCAGGAATTTTTTATTTTCCCCCCTTTTAACAGTTAGTGTTCTTTGACCGTGCACAGATTACAGGTTAGATTGGTGCGTGACTCGATCTTCCGGGAAGGAAGTGCTACCATATGAACCAGAAATTGAGAAACAATTGCGACAACTGAGGAAGGAAAGAAATCTCCCCGAGAATATAGAAAAGGTTGGGAAATTCTCAACCAAAGAAACTATGGCTAGAGATGACGATAATATAGATTTGGCCGCAAGAGAGGCAGCCAACAACGAGAGAAAGTTGTAAGAGATACGGAGGAAATGACTCTTAGAAATGCACAAATTGTCTATGAAGAAGAGAAAGTGCGATGAATTTCTGAAAATAAAAGTTTTGCTCCAGACCAGTTCAGTATCATAGCTCCCGGTGCTGGGAGATCACTTGGTGATTACGCTAGACCGGTCTACAACCAAGGTTTGTAAAGTATTCAACCACCTCCAGTTGCAGCAAATAATTTCGAATTGAATAAAGGGTTGCTCCAAACTCTTCAAAATTGTCGTGTCTTCAGAGGAAAGATGAACGAAGATCCAAACAACCATCTAATGGACCTCAAGGAGATCATGAATACCTTTCAATATAATGGTGTGTCACAAGATGCAGTTTACTTAAGGGCATTCCCCTTCACACTTAAAGATGATTCGAAGTAGTGGCTTAAAATCTTTCCCTAGGGATCAATTAGAACATGGGAGGGGATGATCAAAAATTTTCTTGATAAATATTTCTCCTCACCTAAAACGGGCAAGTTTAGAAGATAGATCCATAACTTCTGCTAGAGAGATAATGAATCTATTTTTGAAGCTTGGGAGAGGTTTAAGGAGATTGTTTGAAAGTGTCAACATAGCGGAATTGAACTCTAGATGCAAGTAATGAATCTATGATTTAAGGAGATTCTTGAAGGAGATCCTTACAAAGAAGAGGAAAATTGAGGAGACCTCAGTAGTCAAGCTCACAGCGCATTGCAATGCAATATTGCAAAACAAAATCCCACAAAAATGTGGAGATCCAGAGAGTTTTACTATACCTTGCTCTTTAGGCTTTATTAATTTTGATAAGTCGCTATGTGACTCTGGTGCCTCAGTTAATCTAATGCTTTTGTCTATTTACAGGAAGCTGGAGAATGAGATTGGAGAGATAAGTTCAGCACTAATATCTTTGCAGCTGGCTCATCAAACAACTCTGATACCCGATGGTATAGTGGAAGATGTGTTAGTTTAGGTAGATAAGTTTGTGTTTCCTTTTGATTTTAAAGTGATGAATATGGAGGAGAACAAGGAGGTCCTCTTCATCTTAGGAATACCATTCTTAGAAACGGGTAGATCGATTTTAGATATACACGAGAGAAGCCTCATGCTTAGAGTGGGTAATGAGACTGTAACATTTGAGATGAATGTAGAAACATGGGTGAAAACGGAGAAACCAGCTACAAGTGTTGAGTGGAAGGTGAAGAGTTTGAAATAAAAGGCTACAACGAGTGGAAAATATAAGTGTGGGTGCACCCCAAGAAGGCTGAGAAAAAGATGTTTGCATGGATGTATGCATTAGTTCGGGCGCGTAGAATGGATCCCGGCTTCGAATCAGACCTCGACTAGATGTTCAGGAAATTTTCCTTTACCTTATGCCTTTTAATTGTGTTTCATAGGGACATGCCACAACTTAAAGTGTGGGATAGGGGATATTTGTATGTTGTATGTATACGTGTTAGTTTTTGTTGTTTTAGTAGTTAGAGATAGAAAAAATTGAAAAAAACATAAAAATTTTAAATTAATTTTTGAATTTTTCCGACGATGAATATCATTCGACAGGATTCTTGAGGGATTAAAGTCTAAAGAAAAAGACAAGATTTTTTTCTTTTGTAGGTAGTGTAATAATTACCTCTTGGTTTTTCTTTGTGCCGCTGTTCTTTTCCAAGGGTTTTGTTTGAACCGGGTGTAATTAATTTTTATTTTTGTTAAGAGTAGGAAACCTTGTGTTATGATTTGAAATAAAGACACTATCTCTTGACTTTATTATGCCTTGAGAATAGTGAGTGCTTTAGTTGTGAAGCTTAGGCTCAGTTTTTTACTCTTGTATAAGTACCTTAAATTGTATAAATTTAACTTTGCTTAACTGCTTTGACTCGAGTGTCTTGATAACCCAATCTTGAGTGAGTTATGTGCCATGTGAGTGTGAAATTTTGTATTATTCTGTGTGTTGCATTTGATGTGTAGAACTTGCTCTGTGTGTTTGCAAAGCGAAATAGTAGTTTTGTTCAGTCTTGGAAGTGATATAGGAATTTATTTGTTGAGCCAGTTATATGCTTTTACCCACCTAAATTTTATGTATCTTAGTTAACCTCTTTGAAGCTATAATCCTATTTCTTTGGTAACCACATTACAAGCCTTACCCAATTGTTTGAATTGACCATCTATTTGAACCATTTACCTCTCATGAGCACTTGAAATTGTTATGAACTTTGTAAAAGTTGAAGTGTGGGGTGGTTGGTTTGGATTTTGAGAGGAACTAATGAAATAAGGAAGAAGGTGCATTGTTTTGGAAAAAGTAAGAGCCACTTGAATTGAAAAAGAAAACAATAATAATTGTATGATTGTGAAAAATATTCTTTGATAGTGATAACTCTTCATGTAATTGTGCTTAAAGAAGTTGGGAGTTAATGTATATTCATGTGAAGGTAGAGTTTTGGTTTGACATAAGTATGGGGTTTTGAACAATGAAATGTATGTATTAAAGTGCTTAGGGAGGGATAGTAACTTTTATATCTAAATGTTTCCTACCCATCCCGCTGCCTACATTATAACCAATTAAAGTTCTACTTGATCCTTGACTGAAGTAGCTCAATTAGTTGAGTAGTACACTACGAGCAAGCCTATGGTTCATCTTTTGTAGCATATGAATGTTATTTTTGAGAGTGAGTGAATTATTTCTATATTGAGTTCCTGATTGTTGTTAACTTTGATGGTGTGTGTAACTAGTCTCTATTGTTGTGAATATACTTGATTCATGAAGGAAAGGTAATGGCTGACCTCTGGATTAGAGTAAGTGAACGGGTTATAAATAATGCGTGATGCTTTTGAGTCAAATTTTGAGGCTAGAATATTACAATATTGTGCTTAATCTATTTTAAATATTCTTGGTATGATGAGTTATGAGAGTTGGAAACGGAAAAGTGATCATGTTAAACAACCATTTAGTAGTGCATAGGTACTCGTCACCTCACCTATACACCACACACAAGAAATTTCACATAACAATCAAGTTGGGGTCCTATTCCCTCAAGTCAAGGTTAAACCAAACACTTACCTCGATGTCACAAGCAAATCTCTGTCCTAGCATAGTTTTTCCTTTAGAATTTGCCTCTATTCTGTGCAAATCTAATCACAATTGGTTCACCATCATCAATTATAGCCTAAAGGAATCAACTTTATTGAAAAAAATAATGTTTCTCCTATGTTTTCCTATCCAAATTCAAAAATTGACCCCGGACTCACTTGGTCTAAACTCGAGGTTCGGACCAAAACTCGTTTACCCAATCTCCCTCTAGCCCGGATATGCAATTGGCATTGAAATCCGACCTCAATTTGAGGTCCAATTCTCCAAATTTTAAAATTCCTAAGTTTTACCCAAAAATTCTAATTTTTACCATGAAAACTCTAGATTCTAAGTTGAAATCTTGTTAAAAGTTGTTAAGAAATGAAAGAAATTAGTTAAAGATCACTTACCAATAATTTGGAGAAGTTTGGGTCTTTGAATAATCGCCTATGGAGGATAAGGGTTTGAGAGAATTGAAAAATGGGTGAAAATCCCGTCAAAAATCTTATTTAATAGGCTGCAGATGTCGCATTTGCGACCCGGAGTTCGCATTTGCGAAATCTGGTACCAGCAGTTTTTCTCCGGCACTAAAATGGGCATAACTTCCTCATATGATGTTCAAATTCGATGATTCTTTTTTGTATGGCTCCGTAATTACGATACGGATCTAATGATTCAATAAAAACTAAATTTGGAACTCATTTGCTTAATATGGTATCATTTATGCTTGAAAAAACGACGATGAAGCATCAAAAACAAGCGCAACATAGCCTAAACCTATTCGAAACTCACCTAAACCCTCGGGGCTCCAAACCAAACATGCACTCAAGTTTAAAAATATCATACGCACTTGCTCATGCGATCAAATCATCAACATAGCATCAAAACTACGATTTAACCTCAAAACTCATGATTTTCTCAAGAACACTTACATTTTTCCTAACTTTTCAACCGGATGTCCGAATTACATCAAATCAACTCCAATTCTCATGAAACTTCACAGATATGACCTAAATAACATGACAAACTTGTTCCGGACTACGGAACTAAAATACAGGTCTGATATCATAATTTTCACATGTTATTTTATTTCTTTATTTTTTAAATTAACCAACAGAATAATTTTCTTTATAAATTATTTTCTAATGCTAGGGACCTCGAAATTCATTTCCGTGCATACATCTGAGTCCCATATTTTACTGCGGATCTCTCGGAATCGTCGGATCACAGATCCGGGTCCGTTTACTCAAAATGTTGACCGAAATCAACTAAAATCAAAGTTTAACTCTAGAAATTTCTATTTCTCGTATTTTCACATAAAAGCTTTCCGGATTCACGTCCGGACTGTGCACGTAAATCGAGGTAATTAAAATTAGTCTTTTTACTAATGCGTCTGGAATGGAGTCTTAATCCATAAGATGACCCAAATAGGAAAATTTTGAGTTAGTTACAAATTAGCTTATACAAGTAAGTTAACACTAGATCAATATGATGTGATTATAGATTGATTGAAGGAAGTCCTATGGATTGTTTGAGGTGACGCGTTTGGTATTTCGGCACGAGTACTGTGAGTAGTAATCTTACCGCAATTTGTGTTTTCATAACTTGCATGATTTACACATGATTTTTAATATGAATTTGTTACCGATTTTTTTGAGTTGCATATGGGACAAGTCTTTTACTCGATATGATATCGAAATAGTTATTTGAGATGATTATCGTTGTTTTAAATATTCTTGTTGTCACTAGATATGTTTTACCGTTACTTAAATTTATTGTTATAGAAATAAAATTACATGATTTTATAAGAACCGAAATGCCCTATATTGTTTTAAAATATTTTCCTATGAGTATACAAGGATACAGAGACAAGTATAAATGGGAGTAGACTTTGAAGGATCCCGTAGCTAACGGCGGGTTCATTAGACCTGGTACCTTGTAATTACCGATTACCATTACGGCTCTCGCTAGTGGGAAGGTAGAACTAGCATACCATTACCGGTTTCTATCGAGTAGGACCTACCGTTATATTTGACTTCTTGCGAAGAAGTCCACAGTTATACCGATTACATGATTCGTTCATTGAAACCTCCCAAATGTGAATATTGATATTATACAATGGTTATCGAGCTTATTACCGAATTGTTAATTGTATTATACCACAAGAAAAGCATGATGAGACTGAAAATTATTTTTTATTTCTAAAAGGGCATTTTTATGTTATTTTCTGTTTGAGATACTAGCATATTTTCTGACTTGTCCCCAAATAAAAACGGTTGTGGTTAAGTGTTATTACTCACTGAGCTAGCGACTCATTCCCTGCTAATTTTTTTTACAGAGACAACAGTTGACGTAGGCAAGGATTTCGTTAATTAGAGCGCACGAGTTGATAGTTCTCGGTGAGCCTCGCACTTGTTCGCGTGGGCGGAGATTATTTATTGTTATGGTCTTTTCTTTGAACTCTTAGAGTCGCTCTGTAGTCATCCACTTAGTGTCATTAGTATTCATTTGTTGATATGGACCAGTTACTAGTATTATACTTTGTTTCCATATTTTTAAAGTTGGTTTTGGTTTTATTATGTTGAGGAGGTTGGTAATATTGGTGGAAACATGTTTGTGGTTTGTTGATGAAGATTGTGACCGATTTAGGTGGATATTGGTTGGTTGTTACTTGTTTATGAGACAGGAAACTTTTTGGATAGCCCAAAAACAAGGAAAATTCTATCTGTTTTTCTGTAAAATACCGATAAAACTTACTTGGGGACACTTGCTCCTAGATGCCGGTCATGATCCTAAATTGGGTCGTGACACTCTAAACTTTGGCTCAATACTGGAATTAGATCTTATCTAACCTTGAAACCAAACCAGAACACAAAACAACACATGTGCAACACACTTAAAGATTGAATCGCAAATTTTAGCTTATTACTTCCCAATAGCAGGCCTTCAAGTATTCGGTTCAAATCAAATTATTTATGGAAGAGAATATTAAGATATACAACTGGATAGGTTTCATCACAAACAGATTATTGACTTTTACCATTAGTTCCGTAAAGGCAGGATCTCTAACGTACAAAAATCACGACACACAAGTAGTGTTAAACACATACATAGATCCAAATAACTTACCTGGTAAATAACTTGGCATGCATTTCAATGGAATGTCGCACGGCATTCAGCATAACCAGTGACGAAGTGCAGAATCAGTAACGAAGAATAAGAAAACCAGAAAATATTCTTGTCGCTGAATCACGAAAAGTAATACTGATTAAGATATCCGAAGAGCCAAAAAAGGAAATTAGGATTCAATATAAGAAAATTCAAACCGTATAACGAATTTCACAAAAAGGAAAAAAGAATTACTTACCTTGTTAATATTTTAAAGGCGGTTGGAAATTGATTTACAAAATTAGTGAAAGAGGTTTTTATTTGGTGAACTCATTTGAAATTACTACAAGTGAACTCAACGAAAAAAGAAACAAAAATATAAAACTTTGATTTTGATCATGGCAGAACCAAAAGAAAGGGGGGGAAATGCAACATTTTGGGTTGAAAATCAAAGAATCAAACTAAAAATGGAAAAGGAAATAATCAGAAAAATCAAAGCTCTTATCTCGAATTCCGTCTAGGCTCTCATTTAAATAAGTCAATCTTGAACTTTACTGGATTCCTTCCGAATGAGCTTCATTTACCAAATTGGTGGAGGAACAAATCGGCGTATCAATTTATACTGATTGGTGCTAATTTTAGTAAAGAGTCGAGAGATTCTCGCGAGGAGGGGAGCTAACTTTGGCTAATTGAAAGAGTAAAAAAAAGAATGAGAAATAAATATTGAAAAAGGAAAATAAATGAAAGAATTTTAACAAGAAAGAGAAGTTCGGACTAACAAGTTTTAATGAAGAGGAACGGGTTTTAAGCAAACAAGAGTTTTAAGCATATTGAGTTCCTCTTCCACAATTAGGTATACTAACTTGCAATTGAAACATGGTTATAAATCACAACACCTTTGGTACATTGATCATACGAGATTACCTTCTCGAAGGATAAGATATGATAGGAATATTTGGAACACATTTTGAGTATATACATCTTTCAACGCAACACTTATTTTAGAATAATCAAATCTATTTGGAAGGACTAGGAACATGAGAAATTGGGCTAATCACAATCGCAACTTACAAGGACATCATGGAAATCAATTCTACAAGAGGAGTTTAGTCAACATACATTGCTTGAGCTTCCTTAAATTACTACAATATTTCAGAAATTCTAGCTACTTCAATCTATTAGAAACATGACAAATTTGAACCATAATTCGGAAGATACTCGGGGTTTCACCTTATTTGAGCATTTTATCAAGCATCAGGCATGCATTAAGGTTTAAAGATCCTCCTATGGTGGATTTCTTTACCCCCACAATCAATCTCCACTTCAATAGGCCACCCACAAATACTCCACAACCTCCATACCACCTTTATTAGTACATGCATGCATAAATAACAACTCTTATTCTCAAAACCTTTTTCCCCATTACTTATTCCCAACCCAAATTTTTAAATTGAAGGCTAGGGATAGAATCTTACCTCTTGGATGAAGACCTTCTGAGTTATCTTTGTGAATTCTTTCAGACTTGAGCAAAGATTGATGAACAAATTGCCTAGGAATTCCTCTTCTCACTCTAGACCACTTTCCTCTCTCTAAAATATTAGTTTGAACCTTCTAAAATGACCCTTAAGGTTGTTTTATAAAAACTGGATTGGGTTTTAATCCCAGAAAATGGATCCTCCGAACTCAAATCTGCAGTCGCAGAGTGCTATGCGGCCCGCAAATGGACCGCAGAAATGGTCCCAAAAATTGGGCTGGTCTGGTCCAATCTGCGGCCAGGTCTGCAGCCCGCATATCAATTACGCGGAAGCAAAGTTGACCGCAGAATCTCCCTCCGGAAATCTTCATGCTAATTCTCCGATGGATGTGCGGCCCACGAAATAATTATGCGGTCACATAGTTGACCGCAAAACAACCTCCAAAATTATCCCATTTCTCTGCTTCACTCTGCGGTGGATCAGAGGTCCGCAGATCAGTTCAGTGATCGCATAATAGACCGCAAAAATACCATGTTCTACAATAATTTTTCTTCAACTCCCCAATGCTCATTTCAACCCAAAAAGTCGGTATTGCGGCGAGCTTCTTGAACTCTGAAATACATTAGCCTATCTCGGCACCACGAAACCACGATTTTTCCATAACACAACGATGTAAAACAATATGGAAAAAACCACCGGCCACAATGCCATAAATATTACTTTACCAAGAAGGAGTATCTTTAACATAAGTTATATAGGGGAAACATAATTTGTAAAAAGTTAGCATTTAACATCATGGACACAATTACATAGCTATTCAAGAAAATGAGGATACTTCTTCTTCATCTCTTCCTCGGCTTCCCATGTGGCCTCTTCGACCTGTTGATTTTGCCATAACACTTTCATGAAGGCGATCTCTTTGTTTCTCAGCTTTCGGAATTGCCTATCAAGAATGGCAATTGGGACCTCTTCATAAGTCAATTACTCATTAACCTCTATACTCTCAGCCGGAACAATAAGAGACGGATCTCCAAAAACCTTCTTCAACATGGATACATGAAACATCGGGTGCACTAAAGACATCTCGGGAAGATTTTCTACAATCCTCATATACATTAGCCTACCTCAGCACCACGAAACCCCGTGTTTTAGGTAAAAATTTTACGGGGCCATACATGACTCACAGAACCTATGAACCTGGCTTCGACGCCAACTTGTCACGACCCAAAATCCAGCTAGTCTTGATGGCACCTAACCTAACCTACTAGGTAAGCCAAATGATAGACAAAAGAACTCAAATGGAATTAGAAGGAATCAATATTTAAGATAACTGAGCTTTCTACAAAATCCCGAGAATTGGTAATACAAGTTATGAGCTTCTAAGACTTTAAATTTACAAAGGTGGTATGAAATAAATACATCATCTATTCGAAATATACATAAACAGATAATAAATCTAAAGGTACCGAGAACAAGAGGCAGCTGTAACCATATTGCAAGTACATCTTCAATGCTAGCTCCTACTATACACAGCAACATTAGCTCACAAGTCTACATGTAAGGTGCATAAATGTAGTATGAGAACAACAAATACCATGTACTCAATAAGTAAAAAACCTAACCTTAGGTTGAAAGTTGTGACGAGCTCGCAAGAAAGTCAGTGTCCAACACGAATAACCAAAAGTAACTCATAATGACATAATGAAAGTCGTACAAGCAATAACTCAGAAGATATTATGCTCAGCTCGTTCACAATCACGAAAAATTAGACATGTTTTCCAGGTATAACAGTCAAGTCCGGATATTGCAATTTAAAAATCACCAAAACATGAGTTTCAAAAGAACTGTATTTCCAATTCACAACATCAGATAAGAATTTTCGTTTACCAATTAGCATGAGGAAAGTACATCTGTATGCCTACATGTCAATATACGTGTCAAGTTATCAAATACAATATACCGTTTAGTATAAAAAATATACATCTCTATGCCTACATGTCAAATGTACATGTCAAATCATGAATGTCACAACATCGTCTAGCATGAGGAAAAATGCATCTCAATGCCTATATGACAAGTATGCATGCCAAATAAATGATCTCGCGATAATATTCCTAAGTCTTTTCACCCTCAACATAGTCAAGTTGTCTGTCCCAAATTCCACCTCGTCATACACATACACAATCACTCAACACAATATGGGTGCCTGGTTAATAAGCCCCTCACCAAAGCATGTGTATATATATCACTGTGTCTGCGCTCACTGCTGGTATATCAAACTCCGGCGAGGGCGATCCTGCCCAAGCTCTAATGTAAAGCATATAAGGCCTGATGCAGCGTGTAGCATGATCCACATTAATAATAAAGCTTATAAGGCATGTTGTGGCGTGCAGCCTGATCCATATTAATAATAAAGCTTATAAGGCATGATGCGTCGTATAGCCTGATCCATAATAATAATAATAATAATAATAATAATAATAATAATAATAATAATAATAATAATAATAATAATAATAATAATAATAAAGCCAATATGACATGGTGTGGCGTGCAGCCCTATCCAACATAACACTCACAACACGGCTCTCAGGCCTACCTCATTCATCAATCTCTCAAGTCTCAAGGGCTCCCATCTCATACCACTCAGCCCCAGCAACTCCACATATGGAAAAACAATGATAACATGCGATATAATGATGAATGATGAAGAAAGACTGAGATATAATATGCAAATAGCGAATCATGACTGAATGTTTAATTACTACTAAATCAAATGACTCGAAACAACAGAAATAATCTCATTAGGTCTCGATCAAATAATCACATTGCCTAAACATGATTTTAACATTAATCACAGCTCAATTAATCAACAAGTAGGGGAAAACACGTGTATAACCAGATATAACAATAGAACAAGTATAGTAATAGTCTAAAAGTCAACTTGAGTCATGATTACCCCGGTGCATGCCCACACGCCCATTTCCTAGCATGTGCGTCACCCCACTACATCTCACATAACATAGTTCCCAGGGTTAATTACCCTTAATTCCAAGTTTAGAAATGTTACTTACTTCAAACAAGCTAAATCCAATACAGAGCAAGCCAAACAATACTTTAGAAACGCCATCCCACACGTATCAACCTCTAAATGACTTAAAACTAGAAAAAAGTAACTCAAAGACATCAAATAACGCCTAAGGAAACAACCAAATCATAAAGGTCGAATATTTACACATTTATTCAAAGCCAACCAAAAAGTCAAACTTGGTCCCGCACCTCCAAAACCGATAAAACTCATAAAATCTGATAACCATTCAATTACGAGTCCAACCATACTAATTTCACTCAAATCAAAATCGATGTTCAAAACTCAAGAATTCACTATGAAAGTTTAGTCAAAAACCCCTAATTTCTCATTAAAATTCATAATCCAAATGCCAAAATCAAAGATAGATTCATTGAATATAATCAAAAGCAAGTTAAGAACACTTACCCCAATCCATGTGGCGAAATTCCTCCCCATAATCTCCCAAAATCGAGCTCCACATCTCAAAATGTGACCAAATGAACAACCCTCGGATTATATAGAATTGCCCAGCATTTTCGCATCTGCGAGCAGAAGATCCGCTTCTGCGGCGTCTCTTCTGCACCAATACATCCTCTTCTGCATAACTACTGAAGAATCGAATCCTTCGCACCTGCAAAAAGTGTTCCTCTTCTGTGACATCGCAGATGCGTGCTCCTAATTTCTCCTGCGCAAATAATCGCTTTTGCGCTCCTTGGCATTGCTACTGCGCTTCCACAGATGTGTCCCATAACTCGTATATGCAAGATTCCAAATCTCAGACCTGCGGACGCCGCACCTACACCTGGAGTTCTGCATATGCGATCATACCAGATCCTACCACAAGCAACCTTAACCAACATATTCACAAATGATCTGAACCACGTCTGAAACTCACCCGCGCCCCTCGGGACCCTGTCAAAACATACCAACAAGTCCCAAAACATAACATGGACCTACTCGAGTCCTCAAATTATGTGTAACAATATCGAAACAACGAATCGCACCTCAAATCAAACTTGAAGAACTTTTGAACTTCCAACTTCCAAAACTCGTGTCGATTCATATCAAATCAACCCGGAATGACCTCAAATTTGGCACACAAGTTCCAAATGACATAAAGAAACTATTTCAACTTCCGGAGCAACAATTCAAAACCAATATCATCAAAGTCAACTCTTAGTCAAACTCATGAACATTCCAAACCTTCAAGTTTCCAATTTCAGCCAAATAGTGTCGAAAACTTTTAGAAGTATCGAAATGCATATTCCGAGCATACGCCCAAGTCCAAAATCACCATCTGAATCTAGCGGGACCATTAAATCTCCGATCCGGGGTCAAATACACAAAAGTCAAACTTGGTCAACTCTTCCAACTTAAAGCTTCAAACATGAAAATTATTCTTTCAAACTAATTCCGAACCACCGGAAAACCAAAATCAATATTCACACAAAACATAATACATCATATGAACCTACTCTAGACTTCAAACAGCTGAACAAAATACAAATGCTCAAAACGACCAGCTGGGTCGTTCCACAAGGCTATTTTGAGTGTGAACATGAGCTACATGATATTCCACTTTTATTCCAATTGATAAGAAATAATCATTAAATAATGAAAACGCAACACCATTATCAAGTCTAATAGACTTAATTGGATTATCGGGAAATTATGCTCGTAATCGAATTATTTGTGCCATTAATTCTACAAACGCCAAGTTGCGAGATGACAATAGGCACACATGAGACTATTTGGAAGATGCATCTATTAAGACCATAAAATATCCAAACAACCTACTAGGTGGGTGAATAGGTTCAGAAATATCCCCTTGTATACGTTCCAAAAACGCAGGGGACTCAATCACAACCATTATTGGTGATGGTCTAATAATTAATTTTACCTTGATAACAAGAAGTGCAAGAAAATTCATTATTTAAAATATTATTTAAATTCGTTAATGGATGCCCATTTGAGTTTTCTATAATTCGTCTCATCGTAATTGATCCGGGATGTCTCAATCGATCATGCCAAAGTATATAAGTATTGGAATCAGTAACCTTTTGATTTACGATAGAATGTGCCTCAATTGCACCCATTCTTGTCCAATACATGTCACAAGACAAAGATGGGAACTTCTCAATAATCCTTTTGGCCAGAGACATTCTTAATAACGATGATATATTCAAGGTTATTCTCATCTATTGTCTCAATATGATATCCATTTTAGCGGATATCTTTAAAACTAAACAAATTCCTCCTAGACTTGGAGAAGAATATTGAATTATTTATGATAAGTATTGTTCCCCTATGCAGAGTTATAGTTGCTTTTCTAGAGCCTTCAATTAAATTACTACTGCCAAAAATTGTAGTAACATCTGCCTTACACATACTTAAATGAGAGAAAAAAATTCTTCTTTTTGAATATTGTCGTACATGAATCAATTAAATATTTTTACAATTGAACTTTGATCCAAGTTTGTTTCGAGAGATATCCATATTTGCTTCTCATGGTTTGACATACAAAAGATATATACGAATAAACATAAGTATTTATCACAATTAAACATAAACAGTAAAATCAGGATATGCTTTTATGTACTACATGGATTGTGTCACGACCCAATTTTCCCTCCGTTGGGTAGCATGATGGAACCTAGTCTTAAAAACTAGGTAAGCCTAACATTTACGGGAAATACAACAAGAGTAATTTAACATTCTAATAATTTCTGAACTGAATTCTTTATATAATAAACATATTCCCAAAACCAGGTAGTACAAGTCATAAGCTCTATGAAAACTTTACTATAACTTCTAAATACAACTATTCAGAAATAAATAAAACAGTGTACGAACGAAATAGGATGGTGACTCCGAAAACCCGCGAACTGTTGTAGAAGGTTTTTATCTTGAGTCTCCACAATACCAATCTGCGCTGCTAGCTAACGATTAACCGGCTACCCGATACCTGGAATCTGTACAAAAATATGCAGAAGTGCAGTATGAGCACACCATAGGTGGTGCCAGTAAGTATCAAGACTAACCTCGGTGAAGTAGTGACGAGGATTAGTCAAGACATCCACTGGTCTATATAACTGAAAAAGTATAAATATAGGAACAACGGACTATGATCTTTACGTAAAGACTTCGCAATATGGGTAACAATACAGTAAATTCAATAAGGAATGAAAACAACAAGTATCAGCGGAAAACCATGAAAATAACACAAAAGAGTGTATGGAACACAAACTAAAGGACAAGTAATAACTCATCAATTACGACTACTTTTACATCAAGTTTTAGTCAACTCCACGAGGTATCGAACCTCGGACAAATCACAACTCACGGGTCCAAATATCTGAACCCTAGCATTTGGCATCTTGTTCCATCATTTCAGCTAATAACTGCACGGACGACTCACGTGTCAATTGGAGTCATTCACACATAGAAAGCAAGTACAACAAGGGTATCTATACTCCACAATAACAAGGAAGCCCCTTAATCCGATAAGAGTGCTTAGCTACGTGTAATCCACCTTGTCCCGCTCCATGCGCAACCCACATATACATATCCCCCCTTATCATGCCGCATGTGCAATATCAATAGAAAATACGGCACGACAGAAACCTCGTTCAATTCCCCATATCAACAACCGTACTGCAGAAACCTCATGTATCACAATAACGACTACCGCACGGAATATGTTAGATTCTAAGTGAATAACACTTACCCAATCTATTTCTTGAAAAACTCCAAAAGAAGCTCCTAAAATCGAAGTCCAAAACTCAAAATATGAAGAAAAATGGCCAACCCTCGACTTAAATGTTCTGCCAGGACTTCCGCATCTGTGGACAAGAAACTGCATCTATGAAGTTGCATTTGCAAAAAATAGTCCGCATCTGCGAACTTCCTAACCAGGACAGGGACCACATCTTTGGATATACAGCGGCACCGCAGAAGCGAAAGGGAGGCCGCAGATGCGATCACAGAACCGCAGAAGCGGCCTTCGCACCTGCGTGCCAGAATCCGCAAAAGCGGGCTAGCTCCTAGACCTCAAGGATCACAGAAGATACCAGGCTCTCGCAGAAGCAGAGCCGCACCTGCTCTCCAAAGTGTCGCAGGTGCGAGTCACCAGAACCAAACCTGCTCAAATTGGGAAAAACATCCTAAGACTCGACCGGAACACGCTCGGGACCTCGGGACCGCGTCCAAACATACCAAAAAGTTCTATAACCTAACACGGACTCGTTCGGGACCTCGAATCACATCAAAAAATGACGAAACTACGAATCGCACACGAATCAAACCTATGAATTTCCAAATTCTTCTAACTTCGAGAACTCGTGCCCAAACCAATCAACCAATCCCGGAATAACGTCAAATTTTGTAGACAAGTCCCAATTAACATAACAGAGCTACTCCAACTCTCGGAATCGCATTCTGGCCCCGATATCACCAAAGTCAACCATTGGTTAGACCTTTCCACTTTCCAACTTCAACTTTCGCCGAAATGCTCCAAATCACCCTACGGACCTCCAAATCCAAATCCAGATGCGCGCTTAAGTCAAAACTCACCACACGAAGATGTTGAGATCATCCAAAACCCATTCTGGAGTTGTTTACACAAAAGTCAAATTCCGGTCAAATTCCCCCCGCTTAAGCTCCCAAAACTAGAATCCTTCTTCCAATTCGACTCTGAATCATCCGGTAACTGAATTCAACCACGCACGCAAGTCGATACATATAATATGAGGTTGTACAAGACTTTATGTTTCCGAACGGAACTTAAATTCTCAAAACGACCGGTCGGTCCATTACATTTTGTCCCTCTTAAAACAAATATTTGTCCTCGAACGTGCCAAGAATTGCCTCGAAGTCTTCAAATCACTGAATGCACACTTCCAACATACACTTGCAGGTGATCTCAAGTCACCCCAATCCACATAAACTTGATGATACTATCCCAACTATAATTTAACTTTTCTCCCAAAACCGACAAGCCTCAGAGTTTAAAATTCTCACCTTCCATTCATTTCCAAAAGACCCGATTCTAAGTCCATACTCGGTATCAGTCTCAACCAGCTGCAAAAACTCATGCCTACCCACACTAGGTACGACCAAACAACATAATACACCACACATAGGCCCTTAATAACATTTCTGATCACAATAACTACCCGCAAGAAAAACCAACACCGGCAATTAGCCTCATATCCGATAGGAGCCCATTTCAAATCTCCATGACACTGATGATGATGCGAGAACCACGAAGACCTCATAATTATGCACCTGAATCAACAAGTCACAACTAACACCACCGGACACACACCCCGCAAGCTAAAACCAAGAAACATAGAACAAAAATGACTGAATCTATATAAAGAGAAACACATAAGAGAAATATCAAACGAGGACGACAGGCACAACTCTCTATCAGTACCACACTACAAATCAATTTTTAAAAGGAAAAATCAAGTGCATGAAGAATAATAATGAACTCATATTGGTATAACTCTCAACCGCGGCACCCAACCTGGATCAAACATATCAAATCACATGAACTCATGAGGGTCTCACCCTCAACTCTAAATCACAGGTCGAATATAAATCATACCAATTGAAATCTTCCACTAACTCAATTTTTCCAATAAAATCAAAATACTTATTGAACTCTCACCTCGGTTGGTTATCAAATCACAAATCGTAACCAAGAATACTTAGGAATCACACCAAAACCTATCATAATGAACAACAGGGACTCATTTCTAATCGCACCACTCTCAATGATGGGTAAAAACAACGATAGACATGACTACCACTCATAGAACCTCCCAACATGGGCAAACACGTAAACAGAGTGCAAATAATGAAACTCACCCATAAATGGAACAACAAACAAGGGAACTTGTCCCGGTAAGCAAAACCAAAATGAAATACAAATGGGACCCTCTGTAACAAATCAAAACATACATGTATTACATCATCTGGCACAACAGTCTCCAGCCTACTATATGAAACACATCAACGAGCTAGTCCTCCCCCTCTTGGGTGCCCCTGCTCGCCTGAATACCCTGCTGTGACACATCAGCCAAAGTCTGGGACAATCCCTCACCATGTGGGTGGTATCTCCAAACTCAAAGCAACCTCTCTGCTGGTGTGGCTTAGGAAACTGTACAGTACGAGTACTCTGAGAACCATGAGTACCTGAAACACTATGCGAAGTCGGTAGTACAAACTGAACTGCTGACCCACAAAACCTCTACTATGTCGTACACTGTCTCCGAAATAAGGACCAGTAGATCTCTCCAGCCTACAAGACCTCCTCGCCTACCTGTCATCTCTCTCTCTCTCTCCTGTCCTTGCATGTCCTCTTTCTCACAGCCCCGACTGTCATCTCTCTCCTGGTCCCACATGCCCTCAACTCGGCGAGCGATCCCTACCACCTGCTGAAACGAAATATCTGACTCTAACTCCCAAGCGATGCTGAACCGAATATCATGCTTGAGCCCCTCAATGAATCTACGGACAAGCTCTCTAACTATAGAGACCAAAGTAGGTGCATGTCTGGCCAAATCACTGAATCTGATGGCATAATCCGATATTAACATAGTGCCTTGGCACAGCTGCTCAAACTCTGCAGGCCATGCATCTCGAAAGGACTAAGGTACAAACTCTCTCAAGAACATCTCTGAAAACTAACCCCATGAAAGTGAAGCTGACTCGGCAGGGCTATCCAACTCATATGCCCGCCACCACTAATAAGTGCTCCCCTGAGCCGAAACGTAACAAAAGAAACCTCGCTCGTCTCCACGATGCACATAGTATGAAGAATCCAGTGACACTCACCCAGGAAACCCTGGGCATCATCTATCGCCAATCCACTGAAAGTAGGAGGGTGGTACTTTTTGTACCTCTCAACCCTAAGTTGTTCATATTTCCCCTCGTCTCCACAATGCCCATAGTACGAAGAACGCGGTGACACTCCCCTACGAAACCCTGGGCATCATTTATCACCAACCCACTGAAGGTAGGAGGGTGGTACTTCTTGTACCTCTCAATCCTAAGTTGTTCTTCCTCAACTGTCGCTGCCCTAACCACGGGCTGAACTAGGACCACAGTTTGTGTTACCATGACACCTGGAACCTCACCAATATGATTTCGCTGCTCTAGAGTGTGGGCGGCGAGAGTCTGAGCCCGTCCCCCGATCTCTGAAGTAGCTGGTGCAACCTGAATCAACCCCGCCTGAGCCAATGTACCAAACATGCTCAGGAGCTGTGCTAAAGTCTCCTGATGTTCGGGGGTATCAGCAGGCGCCACCGGTACCTGCCCCCCAACTGAAACTACTGGTGGCTCCTCAAATGTTGCTCTGGTAGGTTCCTTAGCTGCTGCACGTGCTCCTCGTCGGCTTCTGCCTCTGCCCCTACCCACATCTGCTCTGAGGGTAACGTCATTAGGAACCGCAGCTCGTGTCCTCACCATTTGTGAGAGAATGGAATGATAAAAGTTCAAACTTCAAGATCAATGAACACGATGGGAATGAAGGAAGTGAAATTATACTAATAGTTCTGTAGCCTCTCGAAGATAAGTACAGACGTCTCCGTACCGATCCGCAAAACTCTACTAAACTCGCTTATGACTTGTAGCACCTATGAACCTAGAGCTCTAATACCAACTTGTCACGACCCAATTTTTCCCTCCATTGGGTACCGTGATGGCACCTAGTCTTAAGAACTAGGTAAGCCTAACATTTACGGGAAATACAACAAGAGTAATTTAACATTCTAATAATTTCTGAAATGAATTCTTTATACAATAAACACATTCCCAGAACCAAGTAGTACAAGTCATAAGCTCTATGGAAACATTACTATAACCTCTAAATACAACTATTCAGAAATAAATAAAACAGTGTACCAACAAAATAGGATGGTGACTCCGAAAACCCGCGAATGTTGTAGCAGGTTTTTACCTTGAGTCTCCACAACAACAATTTGCGGTGCTAGCTAACGATCAACCGGCTACGCAATACCTGGAATCTGCATAAAAGTGTGCAGAATTATAGAATGAGCACACCACAGCGGTGCCCAGTAAGTATCAAGACTAACCTCGGTGAAATAATGACGAGGACTAGTGAAGACACCCACTCGTCTAAAGAACTGAACAAGTATAAATATAGGAACAACAAAATAAGATCTTTACGTAAAGACATTGCAATATGGGTAACAATACAGTAAATTCAATAAGGAAGGAAAACAACAAGTATCAGTGGAGAACCATGAAAATAACACAAATGAAACACAAACTAAATCCGAAATCACATATACAACAAGTACAAGTAATAAATCAGCAATTACAACTACTTTTAAATAAAGTTTTAGTACCACGAGGTACCGAACCTCGGACAAATCACAACTCACGGGTCCCAATATCTAAACTCTAACATTTGGCATCTTGTGCCCTCATTTCAATTAACTGCACGGACGACTCACGTGCCAATTGGAGTCATTCACACATAGAAGACAAGTACAACAAGGGTATCTATACTCAACAATAATAAGGAATCCCTAAGAGTGCTTAGCGACGTGTATGCTTGGAAAGGTATCCTAACATAGTTCAATAAGCTAGTAAGCATAAGGAAAGGAAAGGACAACACGTACAATGTTTCTTACAACTTTCACAAGAATAAGCTCACACAATTAAGTGTATGATTACGCAATATCAACAACAAGAAATTCCCCAGGCCAACACAAGTCATCACAAAATAATCCTTGACACAGCCCACCTATTCTCGCCACGTGTGCAATAGTAAAGTAAGTGCCCGCATTGTCTCTCCACATGCGCATAATCATGTTCCCACCTTGTCTCGCCACATGCGCACCCCACATATACATATCCCGTCTTGTCATGCCACATGTGCAATATCAATAGAAAATATGGCACGACAGAAAACTTGTACAATTCCCCATATCAACAACTGCACGGCAAAAACCTCGTGCATAACAATAACCACAACTGCACGGCAGAAATCTCGTGCATCACCACAACAAGTACAACAATAACAATGAAAATAATACAAGATACGGTAAATACATCGACTCAAGAACCTTCAATCACAAGAATAGGAAAAGCTAGTTCACCGGGAATAAGCATAATAAAGAATACTAGGCATTACAAGAACAGCTCAATAAGGAAGAAAATAACATGTAATAGGTATACCCAATGCACGGTTCAACAACAAGAAACTAACATGAATCCGATAATTTCATATAAGGTCAAGTCTACTAAGGTATAGGATATCTAAACTTCCTTTAAGGTTGAGCAATTACGAGGATATTCTACAATATCACTTAAAGATAAGCAGCGGGAAGATAACCATAACCCCAACTAAGATAAGCAATTATAGGATGAGATGATGATAATTATAATAAATATAAGCACTTATGAAGAGATAGCATGACATGAAAAGAGGTAAAATCTTCAGTTAAGTCAATTAGGAGTCAAATAGGCAATAAGAGTGAATCTGAAAGCAAGAAATTCAAATCTAAGCACGTAGAGGTGAAACTAGTAAATAGGAACTCAGTCATATCAAGAGCAACTTCATACTCGGTGAATATAAGGACCTAAGATCCCTAAAAGATAAATTTCCACAAATAAATCCGAGCACACACTCGTCACCTCATGTACACGAACTACAATTAGCATAGAAGACTCAAATCCAAAGGGGAAATATCTCACACAAGGTTAGGCAAGATATTTACCTCAAAGAAGAAAACCGATACTCAAATATTGATCTTCCAGGGTGAAAAGACCTCCGGACGGCTCAAATCCAACCAAAATAACTTCAAAATACAAATATAACTCATAAGAAACTATTTCGGGTCATAAAGTCTCAATCTTTAACAAAATATAAAAATTGACCCAAAAATCAACCTCCGGGCCCACACCTTGAAACCCAACAAATTTTACAAAACCCAAACACCCATTCTGCTACGAGTTCCATACTAAAATTATCAAATTTCGATACCATTTCGTCCCTCAAATCGTGATTTTTCATTTTGAAAATTTTATTGAAAACCCAATATTTTCCTCAACCCAAAACACAATTTAAATGATAAAAATGAATATAAAATCATGGAATATGTTAGATCCGCATCTACGGCCAACCCTCGACCCAAAAGAAGCTCCCGAAACCGAAGTCCAAAACTCAAACTATGAAGAAAAATGGCCAACCCTCGAATTAAATGTTCTGCAAAGACTTCCTCATCTACGGACAATAAACCGCATCTACAAAGTTGCATTTGCGAGAAATAGTCTGATCTGCGAAATTTGCTAACCAGATCAGGGACCGCATCTGCGGATCTACACCCGCACCAGCGGCATCGCGGAAGCGAAAGGGAAGCCGCAGAAGCGAGATTCCTCGCAGATGCGATCACAAAACTACAGAAGTGGCCTTCGCACTTGCGTGCGAGAATTCACAAAAGTCGGCTAGCTCCTAGACCTCAAGGATCGCAAAAGAAACCAAGCTCTCGCAGAAGCAAAGTCGCACCTACTCTCCAAAGTGTCGCAGGTGCGAGTCACCAGAACCAGACCTGCTCAAACTGGGAAAAATATCCTAAGACTCGACCGGAACATGCACGAGGACCCCGGAACCCCGTCCAAACATACCAACAAGTTCTATAACATAACACGTACTCGTTCGGGACCTCGAATCACATCAAACAACGACAAAACTACAAATCGCACATGAATCAAACCTATGAACTTCCAAATTCTTCTAACTTCGAAAACTCATGCCCAAACCAATCAAACCATCCCAGAATAAATTCAAATTTTGCAGACAAGTCCCAATTAACATAACAGAGCTACTCCAACTCCCAAAATCGCATTCTGACCCCGATATCACAAAAGTCAACCATTGGTTAGACCTTTCCACTTTCCAACTTCACCTTTCGCCGAAATGCTCCAAATCACCCTACGGACCTCCAAATCCAAATCCATACGTGCGCCTAAGTCCAAAATCACCACACAAAGCTATTGAGATCATCCAAAACCCATTATGGATTCGTTTACACAAAAGTCAAATTCCGGTCAAATTCCTCTCGCTTAAGCTTCCAAAACTAGAATCTTTCTTCCAATTCGAATTTGAATCATATGGTAATTTAATTCAACCATGCACGCAAGTCAATACACATAATATGAGGTTGTACAAGATTTCATGTTTCCAAATGAAACTTAAATTCTCAAATTTATCGGCCTGATCATTACAGATTGTAAGATTGCATTGATTTCCAGGTGTTTGTGCACAGCTAAAAGACACTATTACACTTATGATAAATTTTCCTTACAATAGTAAAATATTTAAAGGCATTTATTAAGCCGCAAGTACGTAATACGATACGGAATAGCTACATGTGTTTTGACACCTTACATTTAACATACATTTTAAATTAGAAATACATGGTAAGAATTTATTAGTACTAAGATTTTTAGCTAAAGAAATATGCAACATATGAATTCTCACCACATGCACGTGTATATACATAATCATGACAAGGTCAAAGGCTGAAAATATTGTTTACAATGAATACTAGAACTGTATTTAATCAAAATGAACTAACACTATTTCATAAGACAAATAATACTAATTGATACTAATGAGTAGTACTCACGTAAAGAACTATAATAACATGATGGTTATTCACTAACTACTACGAATAGTAAAAAAAGAAAACCAAACTACTTGGTCATCTTTAACCACAGATTTTATAATGATCCAACCGGTTGTTTTAAGAATTTAAGCCTCGTTCGGTGGCATAAGGCCTTGAGTAGATTCGTATTATGTGTATAGACTTGCGTGGATGATCGATTTCAGTTACCAGATGATTCAGAGTCAAATCGAAAGAAGGATTCTAGTTTTGGAAGCTTAAGCAGTATGAGTTGATCAGAATTTGACTTTTGAGTAAACGGCTCTGGAATAGGTTTTGGAGGATTTTAACAGCTTTGTATGGAGAATTAGGACTTATGAATGCGTTCGTATTTGGATTTGGATGTCCGTAGGGTAAATTGAAGAATTTTGGCGAAAGTTAGAAAAGTTGAAGTTTGTAAGGTTGAGAGGTTTGACCAAGAGTTGAATTTGGTGTATCGGGGTCAGAATGTGATTTCGAGAGTTAGAACAGCCCTATTGTTTCATTTGGGACTTACTGGAAAAATTTGACGTCATTCCAGGTTGATTTGATACATTTCGATGCGAGTTTTAGAAGTTGGAAGATTTGAAAGTTCATAAGTTCGATTCATGGTGCGATTCATAGTTTCGACGTTGTTTGATGTGATTTAAGACCTCGAGCGAGTCCATGTTAGGTTATGAAACTTGTTGGTGTATTTAGACGGGGTTCCGAGGGCCTCGGGTGTGTTTCGTATGGGCTACGAGCTATTTTCGTCTATGTTTGGATTGCTCAACTTCTTGTGTCTGGTTTCCTTCATCGTGTTTGCGTCACTTCCTCCGCATTTGCGTAGTGTAATTCTGGAGGATAGGATATTTGTTATTCGCGTTCTCAGTGGTACGTCTGCGATAGCGTAAGTGTGTTGACTGTTCCTCTTAAATACTCCACTGATGTTAGTCTTGATACTTGTTGGGTACCGCCGTGGTGTACTTATACTACACTTGTGCACATTTTTGTGCAGACCCGAGTATTTTGAAATTAATTGATCGTTAGATAGCTGTGTGGATTGTTGCTGTGGAGACTCAAGGTAAACCTGCTGCTGCGCTTGCAGATTTCGGATTCATCTTCAAGTTTTTGTATTTCACTCTCTATCCTTATTTCGGAACAGTTGTATTTTAGAGGTTTTCTAGCAAACTCTGTAGAGCTTATGACTTGTAGTACCGATTTTGGAATTTGTAAATTTTATAGAGATTTTATTTTAAAATTATTAGATGTTAGTTAAATATTATTGTTATGTCAATTGATGTTAGGCTTACCTAGTCCCTAATACTAGGTGGCATCACGAAACCCAACGGAGGAAAAATTTGGGTCGTGACAAGTTGGTATCAGAGCTTTAGGTTCATAGGTGCTACGAGTCATAAGCGATTTTAGTAGAATCTTGCGGATTGGTACAGAGACATATGTACTTATCTTCGAGAGGCTACAGAACTATTAGGACAATTTTACTTTCTTCATTCCTATCGGGCGAGTTTATTGATCTCGAAGTTTGAGTTTTTATCATTCCATTCTCTCACATACGGTGAGGACACAAGCTACAGTTACTGATGACGCTGCCCCTGGAGCAGGTGTCGCTAGGGGCAGAGGCAGAGGCCAAAGAGGAGCACATGCCACATCTAGGGCACCTACTAGAGCAACAGTTGAGGAGCCACTAGTAGCTCCGGTTGCTGGACAGGTACCGGAGGCGCCTACTGTTATCCCCGGACTTCAGGAGACCTTACCATAGTTCCTGAGCATGTTTGGTACATTGGCTCTGGCGGGTTTGATTCCGGTTGCACCAGCTATTTCACAGACCGGGGGACGAACTCAAACTCCCACCACCATACTCCAAAGCAGCGAGTTCACATTGGTCAGGTTCCAGGTGTCATGGTAACACAGCTTGTGGTTCCAGTTCAGCTCGTGGTTAGAGCAGCAGCATCTGAGGAAGAACAGCTTAGACTTGAGAGGTACAAGAAGTACCACCCTCCTACCTTCCTTGGATTGGCGGCAGATGATGCCCAGGGTTTTCTGGAGGAGTGTCATCACATTCTCCGTATTATGGGTATTGTGGAGATGATGGGGGTTACTTTTACTACATTCTAGCTCAGGGAAGCGACTTATCAGTAGTGGTGGGCGTATGAGTTGGGTAACCAGTCGAGGCAGCTTCACTTACAAGGGTTCAGTTCTCGGAGATGTTTTTGAGAGAGTTTGTACCACAGTCCCTTCGGGATGCATGGTGCACGGAGTTTGAGCAGCTGCCTAGGGCACTATGTCAGTATCAGAGTATGCCATTAAGTTCAGTGATTTGGCCAGACATGCACCTGCTTTGGTCGCTACAATTATAGAGCGTATACATATATTCATCGAGGGGCTTAGGCACGATATTTGGTTCAGCATGGCTCGGGAGTTAGAGTCGGATGTTTCATTTTAGCAGGTGATAGGGATCGCCTCGCTGATTGGAGGACATGTGGGACCAGGTGAGCAAGGACAAACGGGGCCAGGAGAGAGAGGGCAGGAGAGGTCAGGAGAGAGAGGACAGGGAGGCTAGGAGACCTCGTAGACCGGAGAAATCTACTGGTCCTTATTTTGGAGGCAGGGTACGGCATGGTAGGGGTTTTGTGGGTCAGTCAGTTTAGTTTGCACTTCAGGCTTCTCATGGTGTATCGAGTACTCATGGGTCTCAAAGTACACATACCGCACATTTCCCACAGCCACGTCAGCAGAAGGGTTGCTTTGAGTGTAGAGATACCAGCCACATGGTGAGAGATTGTCCCAAACTCCGGACAGATGTATCAAAGTTGGGTATTCAGGCGAGTAGAGGGCACCCAAGAGGGGGAAGCCCGACCCGTTGATGTGTTTCATATAGTAGGCTTAAGGCCGCTACGCTAGATAATGTCATACAGGTATGCTTTTGATTTGTTACAGAGGGGCACCATTCGTATTTTGTTTCGGTTTTGCTTATCGAGGCGAGTTCCCTTATTTGTTGCTTCACTTATGAGTTTCATGATTAGTACTCTGCTTATGTGTTTACCCCTGTTGGGAGATTCTATGAGTGGTAGCATGTGTCTATCATTTATTTTTATTCACTATTGAGATTTACGAGGCTAGATGTGATTCCTGAGTATTTTGGTTACGACTTGTGATTTAGATGCTCTACCGGTATGGGAGCCAGTATGTGTTGTAATTCTGTTAAGGGAATTTATCTAGTGGAAGGTTTCAACTGGTTTGATTTATATTTCTACTTGTGATTCAGAGTTGAGGGTGAGACCCTCGCAATTCCATGTAATTTGATATGTTTGAGCCGGGTTGCGTGTCGTGGTGGAAGTTATATCAGGATGAGATCCTTGTAATTTGTTCATATACTTTAAGTTTTCCTTTTAAATTGATTTGTACGATGGTACTGATAGAGATATGTCCATGTCAGGCTTGTTTGATATTTCTCTTATGTGTTTCTCCTAATATATTCAGTCATTTTCGTTATGTGCTTGCTGAGTTTTAGCTTGCAGGGTGTATGCTCGGAGGCGTTAGTTTTGACTTGTTGATCTAGGCGTATAGTTATGAAGACTTCGTGTTTCTTGCATCATTGTCGGCGTTGTGGAGATTTGAAACAGGGTTATAATGGATATGAGGCTAATTGTCGGTGCTGGATTTGATTACGGGCGGCGATTCTCATTAGGAATGTTATTAAGGGCCTATGTATGATGTGTCACGTTGTGTGGTGGTTCCTTGTGGGTGTCAACATGAGTTGTTTTAGCTGGTTGAGACTAATATCGGGTGTTGATTTAGAATCGGGTCCTTTCGAGATGAACGGAAGGTGAGAATTTTGACTCTAAGGCTTATTAGTGTTAGTAGAAGGGATAAATTATTGTTGAGATGGTGTCGTCGGTCTTATGTGATTGGGGTGACGTGGGATCACCCGTAGGTGTATGTTGGATGTGTGCATTCAGTAGTTTGATGACTTCGAGATGATTCTTGTCGCGTTCGAGGACGAACATTTGTTTAAGATGGGGAGGATGTAACGACCCGGCCGGTCGTTTTGAGAATTTAAGCCCCGTTCAGCAGCATAAGGCCTTGAGCAAATTCGTATTATGTGTATTGAATTACGTGCGTGGTCGAGTTCAGTAAGCGAATGATTCGGAGTCAAATTGGAAGAATGATTTTAGTTTTGGAAGTTTAAGCGGTAAGAGTTGACTAGAATTTGACTTTTGAGTAAACGACTTTGGAATGGATTTTGGAGGATACAACAACTTTGTATGGTGAATTTGGACTTAGGCGTGCATCCGGATTTGGATTTGGAGGTCCGTAGGGTGAATTGAAGCATTTCGGCGAAAGTTGGAAAAGTTGAAGTTTGGAAGGTTAAGAGGCTTGACCAAGAGTTGACTTTGGTTATATCGGGATCGAAATGCGATTCCAAGAGTTGGAACAGCTCCGTTGTGTCCTTTGGGACTTGCCTGCAAAATTTGACGTCATTCCAGGTTGATTTAATAGGTTTCGGCGCGAGTTTTAGAAGTTGGAAGATTTGAAAGTTCATAAGTTCGATTCATGGTGCAATTCATAGTTTCGACATTGTTTGATGTGATATGAGAACTCAAGCAAGCCCGTTTTAGGTTATGAAACTTGTTTGTGTATTTTGATGGGGTCTCGGGGGCCTCGGGTGTGTTTCGGATGGGCTACAGGCCATTTCCGTCTATGTTTGGACTGCTCAACTACTTGTGTCTGGTTTCCTTGATCGCATAGTTTCTTTTATCTCAGTAGTGAATTATTTCCTTAACTGCGATCACACCTTCTGCTTTGCGATCGCGAAGTGTGGCGTTTTGCAGCAGTTAATTCATTCACTACGCGATCGCATAGTACATTTTGGGCAAAAGCCATTTTTCCTTCTACTTGATCGCATTATTTCTTCCGCGATCGCGGTGCATTAATGCCTGGACAGAATATAAAGTTCTCTATTCCGAGGGATAGAAATTTTTACCATTTTTGGGGTTCTAGGGTTCGGTTTTAAGCGATTCTTCGTGATTTTTTCAAGCAAATCGATTGGGTAAGTGTTGTTCACCTAGAATTTACTATATTCCATGATTTATCTTTATTTTTATCATTTAATTAGTGTTTTTGAGTGAGGAAAAATGGGGATTTTTTAAGAAAAATTTCAAAATGAAAAATGATGATTTGAGGGACGAATTGGTATCAGAGTTTGATAATTTTAGTATGGTTGAACTCCTATGGGAATGGGTGTTCGGGTTTTGTGAAATTTGTCGGGTTCCGAGGTGCGTGTCCGAGGGTCGACTTTTGGGTTGATTTTAAGTTTGGGATAAAGATTGAGGCTTTATTATCCGAAATAGTTTCTTATGAGTTTTATTTATGCTTTGAAGTTATTTTTGCTAGATTTGAGTCGTCCGGAGGTTCATTCCACCCGAGAAGTTCATTTTTGAGTATCGATCTGTCTTCTTTGAGGTAAGTATCTTGCCTAACTTCGTGTGGGGGAACTACCCCTTAGGATTTGAGTCTTTTATGCTAATTGTATCATGTAAAGTCCGTGTACATGAGGTGACGATTGCGTGCGCGGGCTTATTTGTTGAAAGTTGACCTTTTAGGGCTCGTAGGTTCTTATGTTCATTAGATATGAAGTTGTTTAATTATGTTAAGTTTTCTCTCATTCACTAGTTTCACCTCTACGTGTTTATTTGGAATTAATTGCTTCATGTTCCACTCTTATTGCCTATTTGATTCTTATGTGCCTTAACTGAAGTTGTTGCCTCTTTGATTGCCATGCTATCTTTTCCTAACTACTTATCTTTATTTGAAATTATTATTATCTCTTCTGTAATTTTTAATCCTTAATTGCGGTCATGATTATCTTTTCCATTGCTTATCCTTAATTGTAATTGTTGTACCTTTTTTGGTGAGAACTAAATCCTAGATGAAACTAGTTATCCTTTATCATAATTGACTTATCCTTAATTGGAATTATTGACTCCTGATATCTCCCTTGTTGTTGAACTGTACTTTGTGGAACCATTATTACATATTATTTTCTCCCTTGTTGGGTTGTTCTTATTACGACTAGTATTCTCTATTGTGGTTATTCCTTGTGAATTTGTTCTACCGTTTCTTTGTGATCGAAAGTTCTTATGTTGATTTATTTTCCGTACTCCTGTATTATCGTCATTGTTGTTGTTTTACTTCTTGTTGTGATGCACGAGGTTTCTATCGTGCGGTTGTTATTGTGATGCATGAGGTTTCTGTCGTGCGGGTGTTATTGGGTTGCAAGAGGTTTCTGTTGTGCTATTGTTACTATTGATATTTGCACATGCGGCGTGACAGTGTGGTATAGGTATATATATATATATATATATATATATATATATATATATATCTGTGTGTGTGTGTGTGTGTGTGTGGGTTGCGCATGTGGCGATACAAGGTGGAAACATTATTATGCATGTGTGGCGAGACAAGGCGGGCATTTACTTTATTATTACGCAAGTGGCAAGACAAGGTGGGCTATATCAGGGGTTGATTTGTGATTACTTGTGATGGCCAGGGGGCATTCTTGTTGTTGATGTTTGTGAAGTTGTGCACTTACCTGTGTGAGTTTTATCTTGTGGAAAATTGTGGGAAAACTTTTTACGTGTTGTCCATTTTCTCTATACTTACTAGCTGGCATGAACTATATTAGAACACTTGCACAAGCATACACATAGTTAATCACTCTTATCGGTTAAGAGGATGGATCTTGATATTGTTGAGTATTGATGCACGCCCTTGTTTACCTGCCTTCTATGCGAGAACGACTCTATTGGAACATAAGTCGTAAGTGCGGTTATAAGTTTATAATGAGAGCACAGGGTGCCAAATGTTTAGGGTTCCAGAATTTGGACCCGTGAAAATGGTGGATATTCTGAGGTTCGGTACCTCGTGGAGGTAATTGGCTAAAACCTGGTGTGAAAGCGGTCGCTCTTTGTTGAGTTGCTACTTGTCGTTCCTTTATTTGTGATCACCGCTTGTGTTCCGTTCATTCTATTGTGTCACTATTATGGTGTTCCGCTGTTAGTTGTTGTTTTCTTTTCTTACTGCAATTATCGTATTATTTTCCATTATGCGTAGTCTTTATATAGATATCGTACTCTATTTTTTCTTCAACACTTATACTTGTTCATGTTATTTAGTCCAGTAGGTGTCTTGACTGTACCTCGTCAATACTCCAATAAGGTTAGTCTTGATACTTGTTGGGTACTGTCGTGGTGTACTCATACTACATTTTTGCACATTTTTGTGCAGACACGGGTATTTCGAAATCATTTAATCGTTAGCTAGCTATGCGGATTATTGCTGTTGAGACTCAAGGTAAACCTGTTGCTGCGTTCGCAGGCTTCGAAGTCACCTTCTAGTTTTTTTATTGAACTGTCTACCCTTATTTCAGAATAGTTGTATTTAGAGGTTTTCTAGAAAACTTTATAGATCATATGACTTGTACTACCGGTTTTGGGATTTGTAAATATTATAGAGATTCTATTTCAAAATTGTTAGATGTTAATTAAATATTATTGTTATTTCAGTTAATGTTACGCTTACCTAGTCCCTAAGACTAGATGCCATCAAGAGACACAACAGAGGGAAAAAATGGGTCGTGAATGATTCGTCACCAATCAAGTAGTCTATTTTTCCATCAGGGTACGCAAATAAGTCTGGCACATCCAAGTGGGTGAGGTCAAATTTATTGTCAGAAACAAAATTAGCTTCATGGTCTTTATACTTTAGACATGATTAATAAAGCTCAACCAAATATTTTGTTATATGGCAAGTATTTGCTCAATGCCCTTTTCCATCGCAACGATATCATTCAGTTTCTGAACCCTTTGCCTTTGGCTTGTCATCTTTCCCTTTTCACTTTTGGTGGTTATTTTTCTTTGGGGGATGATTAACACTAGAAAAATTTCTTCCTTCGCCACGGCCACGAACAGGGCCACAACTTTTTTCACGCTTAGCATAATGGGAATACACCTCATCCACTTCAGACAATGGTGTAGACCCAATGAGTTAATTATCGTGATTTCTCATGAGCAAGAAATTATTTTGTTCAGCCACAAGCAATCAACTCAGAGTACTTCTTAAAACCTTTCTCTCGGTACTGCTGTTGCAGAACCATATTGGAGGCATGAAATGTTATGAATGTTTTTACAAGCATATCATAGTAAGTGATACTATCTTCATAGAGTTTCAATTTAGAAGTAATTCTGAGCATCGCAAAATTGTATTCAAAAACAGACTTAAAGTCTTGGAGCCTCATATGATCCCAATCATACCATGCTTGTGGAAGTGTGACCAACTTTAAGTTATCATATCTTTCCTTTAAGTCATTCCACAAAGCAAGTGGATCTTTGATTGTGAGATATTATATTTTCAATCCTTCATCAAGGTGATAGCGCAAGAAAATCAAGGCCTTAGCACAATCTTGGGTAGATGCTTTATTTTTATCTTTAATGGCGTCTCCAAGACCCATTACATCCAAATGTATTTCAGCATCCAGCACGCATGACATATAATTCTTGCCCAAAATTTCAAGGGCAACTCTTCATAATATCAGTCATAATTAAAAGAGGAGAAAAATTATACCTTAGTCTTCTCAAAGAGCTTCTTGAAATGATAGAGTCTCATGTTGATAATGTGAAATAAACAATAAAAAAAATAAGAATATTGCAAATAAAAGATAGATAATCCTATTGATTTTTTAGGATGATTTACAATGTAATAGAATCCCTCTATTAATAGGAAAAAGTGACTTAGAACATGTTTGGATTGGCTTAAAAAAAGTGACTTGTCATCAGAAATAGCTTTTAAGCTAAAAAGCAATAAGTTGGGGTTTTCCAACTTATTGTTTTTGGCTTGTTTTAAGCAATTTCTAACTTATTTTAAGCACTTTTTAACATTGTCAAACACTGAAAAGGCTAAAAAGTGTTTAAAAGGTTATTTGATCAGCTTAAAAGCCAAATCAAACACCCACTTAGTCACAAACGCTAAAACCTCTCTAAAATATTGATATTCACCTTAAATACAATTATATTTATAATATTTTTTTTTTCTCCTCATTTGCTTTATTTTTTCACCTTTCTTCTTTATTTTTTCATCTTTTTTCTTCATTTTTTCATATTTCCTCCTCATTTTTTCACTTTTCCTCTTCATTTATCCACAAGGGTTTCTTTTGAAATATTTTCACTTCTCTTGTTACTTTATAATTATTTATTCTTTTTCTTCTTTTAGTCTTTTTTTATTCATATTATGTCACGACCCCAAAACTACCCGGCCGTGATGGCGCCTATCGCAGTACTAGGCCAGCCAATACTTATACTTAAGACATAAAATAATCTTTAGTTCGAATCATCACTAATACGATGTCTCATTAACAAGTCGTCTAAGCATAAAAAAAGATGATAAGCCAAATGTTTAAACACCGCCCAAAATCCCGGAGTCACCGGGTCATGAGCATCTAAAGAAAGTACATAAACCTGACACAATATCTCTAATACAAAATAATTGTAGGGAGTGGGACTATTACATAAATAAGAAGGAGAAAAACAGGGTTGCGGACGTGTGCAGCTACCTTGCAAATATCTCGGAGATCCCTGAGCTGGCAAGCAACTCACTCCACTCTAGCACTTGAATCTGCACACAAGGTGCAGGGAGTAATGTGAGTACACCAACTAAGTAGTAATGAAAGTAAATAAAGACTGACCAGCAAGAAACATATTAATCCATGTCATGAAATCATAAAAAGTACAGATTGCCTTCAAATCAGTGTATAAATCAAATCATCTCGCTTAAAACCAGATTTTCAGTAAAAATCGTTGGAAGATATGTTTCCAACAGTTCCAAAAGTGTTTCAATGAAATTTAGCGTAGAAGTGATGAAAATCATAAATTGCCCCTCAGGCAAAACATGTATCATAAACTGCCCCTCAGGCATAATATCACTCAGTACCAGCCCCTCGAGCAACCTCACAATCACTCATAATAAGCCTCGCTGGTAACAACATGAATCAAGAACAGCCCTCGGGCACATCCTCGGGCACATCACATCAATCACTCAGGGTACTCGCGCTCACTGGGGGTGTACAGACTCTGGAGGGGCTCCTACAGCCCAAGCGCTATAACAAGCCATCTCGTGGCATAATCAATCAGGCCCTCGGCCTCACAAAATCATGAATCAGTAACAACATGATGCGGCGCGCAGCCCGATTCCATATCATATCCTCACAAATCAGGCCCCCAGCCTCACTCAGTCAGAAACCTCTCCAGCCACTCGGGCTATCAGTAAAAATAGGGTGCTCGACCAAAAATATCATTTTATGCATCAAATAGTGTAAATGAGACTGCATTTCGAAATCAGATTAAATAGCATGACTGAGTACAGATTTGAAATCAAACAGTGAGGAAATAGCAGTAAAATCCCCTAAGGGTCTAAACAAATTGGCACGAGGCCCCAAATACGGCATTCAGCCCAAAACATAGTAATAATCTTTAAAACATGAAATATCATATGATTTAGAATCAAATACGCAACTTAATAGTTGCCACGGAACGGATCAGGTCACAATCCCCCAACAGTGCACGTCACACACTCGTCACCTAGTATGTGTGCCACCCCAAAATAGTGATACAATACGAAGTCCACGGTTTCATACCCTCAGGACAAGATTTACAGTCATTACTTACCTCAAACCGGTCAAAATCCTAATCCGCGATGCCTTTTCCTCTTGACTCGGCCTCTAATTGCTCCGAATCTAACCAAAACCAGATTAATAACATCAATTTATGCTAAAGGAACAAAGCCCACCCGAAAATAATCGAATTACCTCAAAAATCCCGAAATTGGCCAAACCCGATCCCCAATCCCACGTCTAAGAATTCGATAAAAATCACAAAACTAGAATCCTTATTCACTCACGAGTCTACCCATATCAAATACATCGAAATCTGACCTCAAATTCCCATTCAAATCCCCAAGAGAATTTTCTAAACTTTTCTTCCATTTTCTCCCAATTTCCATTCAAATTTCCCAAATTAAATGATAAAATTCAAGACTAAATCATGGATTAAACCAAATATGAGTGAAGAATACTTACCCCTCTCACTCTACTGATAATATCCTCAAACCTATCCCTCTCCCAAGCTCTCTAATAGATTTTGAGATTTTGGACTTAAACCCTCATTTTTGAATAAAACCTTTCTGCCCGGGCCTCTTCTTCATCGCGAACACCGCCACCTCCCCCCGTTCACGAAGCAAAAACTGGTTCCTCCTTCTTTTAACCCTATGTGAATGCGTCAATAGCATTACGAACGTGATGACTACTTCAATCAGACCATCGCGTTCACGTCCTCCTCTTCGCGAACGCGATGAATAAAATCTCAGCTCCCCAAATTACTCTTCGTGAATGCGGCATCCCACCTGCGAACGTGATGAACAAATCCTCTACAACAAAAATCAAAAAAAAATTGCCAAGTTTAAATCCAAGAATTGGTCTGTTAACCACCTGAAACACACCCGAGGACCTCGGGACCTCACCAAACACGCCACCACATCACATAACCTCATTAAAACTTTGTCGAGCCTTTGAACCACTCAAAACAATGCCCAAACACTAAATCGACCTCGAATTCAAGCCTAAGAACATAGAAACTTCTAAATTTCTCCAACGATGCCGAAACATACCAAAACATCTCTGATTGACCTGAAATTTTGTACACACCTCACAAATAACACTACGGACCTGTTCCAACTTCCCAAATTTCATTCCGACCCCGATAGCTAATTTTTCACTTCCAATCGGAAATCGTCAAAAACTCAATTTCGCCAATTCAAGCCTACTTCTACTCCGGACCTCGGAGCAATATTCCGAACACACTCCTAAGTCCCAAATCACCTAACAAAGCTATTCGAGCCATAAAATCCAAATTTTGAGGTCATTTACCTATAAGTCAACTTCCAGTTGACTTTTCCAACTATTAAACCATCTTAAGAGACTAAGTGCCTCTTTTCTCTCCACAACCACTCCGAACCCGAGCCAACCGACCAAATACAACATAAATGAGCTAACAATGCAAAATGAAGCTGAAATGAGGAAAACGGGGCTACACTCTCATAACGACCGACCGGATCGTTACATATTATTGAGATAATAGTCATATAAATATTCTTATTAAACCCAACACTTTGTTGAGAATAAAGTCGAATCTCTTGGACCTTGTTTGTGTAATTTAGAATTAGAAAATATAGTTATTGGCCGATTGGTTTCTTGTTTGTGGAATATTAGTTTGTGTAACATAAGATGATTTTTTTCAGAAATGCAACACTATTTGTTCATTTTGTTTACTGCAAAGTGAATGCAAATAAGGACTTATTCAACTAAAATCTAGCATTCAACACAATTACAATTAAAGCTAAAAATAACACATTTGTATTAGAACTACTTTGGCAAAAAATGTCTAAATTTAGTCAGTCATCCGAGAGTAATTGATGCGTGGCTAGAATTCATGATTTTTAGCATCATATACCGTGCATTTTAGGTGTTT
>ML301477.1:0-60762 GCA_005239505.1 Nicotiana paniculata
GTCAGGAATGCGATCGCATTCCTGACATGCGGTCCGCAGAATCGACCGCATAATGGCCCTCGATATGGGCCAAAATTCAAAACACACTGCCCAAGTACGCGACAATTGTGCGGTCCGCATACACATTATGCGATCGCATAATGCGTCGCATAACTTCCCTCCCAAAATCAAAGGCAACAATGCGACAGATATGCGGTCCGCTGAACTGAAATGCGATCGCACATTGGATCGCATAGTTGACCTCAAATGGGGCAGTGATCTGCCCGGGTATGCGACTATTTTGCGGTCCACATACATGTTCATAGTGCGTCGCATAACACCCACTTTTTGGAAAAATTTTTATTCTTTAAGTCTCGGGGTACTTTTTACTCAATTTTGGTCTGTTTTAAAAAAATTTCCACAATAAAAACAACTCGGGGACTCATTCGGGCATTATTTTTAAACAATAAAATTTTACGGGTCTTTACATCCCCCCCCTTAAAATCATTCGTCCTCGAATGAGGGTTTTTTAAATTATTTAGTTTTGAAAGCATGATATGCAACTTCCAGATTTTCACTAACTCCAATATCTCAGAAAAATTTCGCCAGAGTTCCCTTTGTAATTAGACCTATCTACTTGTCAGAGAGCCCCCGAAACACATTTCCAAGAACCATTACACAGTCTTAATCACCCAATAACTTACACACAACGTTGTTACCTCAACAATTTGCAAATATTCAATCATTTTGTCAACTACACGTAGCTCTTTCTTCTTATACCATAAATTTAGACATGATTTACATTTTCGCGCATAACTTGGTCGTTTTAATGAGTCCCATACAACAATCACCTCAATATACTATATTTATTTCAATTAATCATTACCAACCTACTCTACAATTAATCACTTGCCTAACACATACGTTCCACAAAACTTTCATTTACCTCAAGGGTTACACACCACCCAAATAGAATAGCGGGTTTAGTTTTAGCACACATTGGGAGATTACAACAATAAGGCAATTAGGGGAAGATGGGGTGCTTTTGCACAAAACTGGACATAAAATATAATTTGCTTAGAGATGATAGTTTTGACGAACACTACTAGACTTATTTAAACAGATGGGGATATTTTTCTTTCATCTCATTTTCCGCTTCCCACGTGCCTTCCTCAATGTGCTAACTTCGCCACAATACTTTAACTGAAGCAATTCTTTGTTCCTCAATCTACGGACTTGTCTATCAAGAATAGCAACCGGAACCTCTTCATACGATAATTCTTCATTAACCTCAATAGTCTCAACTGGCACGATGTCTTATGGATCTCCAACCACTTTCTTCAACATGGACACGTGGAACACCGGGTGCACTAATGACAATTCAGGGGGTAATTCTAACCTATAAGNCCCTTTCTTCCCAACCGCATCATTCCCTTCATGGGATATACCTTCAAGAATACCTAATCATCAACTTGAAATTGCAATTCTCTTCGACGAACGTCCGCATAGGATTTTTGACGGCTCTGAGCGGTTTTCATCCTCTCCCGAGTGACTCTGACTTTTTCCAATGCCTGTGCACAAGATCTGGCCCTAACAATTCTGCTTCACCAACCTCGAACCACCCAATCGTAGATCTACACCTCCTTCCGTACAATGCCTCAAATGGGGCCATCTGAATACTAGCATGAAAGCTGTTATTGTAAGCAAATTTGATAAGCGGTAAATGATCATCCCAACTACCCTTGAAGTCCAACACATAAGCCCGTAACATATCTTCAAGTGTCTGAATAGTCCGCTCTGCTTGACCATCAGTCTGCGGATGGAAAGCTGTGCTGAGATTTACCTAAGTACCCAAACATTGCTGAAATTTCCTCCAAAAATTAGCCGTGAACTGGGCTCCTCGGTTTGAGATAATAGAAATTGGAGTACCATGAAGCCTGAATATTTCCCTGGTATACAACCGAGCGTACTGTTCCGCAGTATCGATAGACTTGACCGGCAAGAAGTGAGCTGATTCCGTGAGTCGATCCACTATCACCCAAATCGAGTTGAACTTGCACTGAGTGCGAGGTAACCCTACCACTAAATCCATGTTGATCATTTCCTATTTCCACATTGGAATTTCCATAAGCTGAGTTAACCCACCAGGCCTATGATGCTCGGCCTTCACCTGCTGATAATTCGGACATTTAGATACAAAGTCTGCCATACCTCTTTTCATACCGCTCCACCAATAAACCTCCTGGATATCTTGATACATTTTCGTAGAACCTGGGTGCACGGAATACCTGGAACTGTGAGCTTCCGCCATCACCCTCTCCCGAAGATTATCCATATCAGGAACACATAGCCTTCCCTGGCACCGCAAAACACCATCATCGCTTCCGAGTGAAAATGCCGAAATCTTGCTATTCAAAACTGCCTCCTTCAACTGCGCCAATGTTGGATCAATAAACTGCTTCTCCTTGACTTCCGCTACAAGTGATGATTCTGCCCCATTATGCACCATGACTTTCCCCTCGTCTGAGGTCGAGAGAAAGACCCCCAGACTAGCCAATTGGCAAACCTCTCAAGCCAACGACCTCTGATCTTCCTCCAAATGAGCCAGACTACCCATAGACTTCCGATTGAGAGCGTCGGCCACTACATTTGCTTTCCCTGGATGGTACAATATGTTCATATCATAATCCTTAAGCAATTCTAACCATCGCCGCCGCCTTAAATTCAACTCCTTCTGCTTGAACAAATATTGGAGACTCTTGTGGTCTGAGAACACGTCCACATGGACCCCATACAAATAATGCTTCCAGATTTTTAATGCAAACACAACTGCCGCGAGTTCTAAATCATGCGTCGGATAATTNGAACAAATATTGGAGACTCTTGTGGTCTGAGAACACGTCCACATGGACCCCATACAAATAATGCTTCCATATGTTTAATGCAAACACAACTGCCGCGAGTTCTAAATCATACGTCGGATAATTCTTCTCGTGATTCTTGAGTTGCCTGGAAGCATATGCTATAACCTTCCCGTGTTGCATCAACACACATCTTAAACCAACCCTTGAAGCATCGCAATAAACCACAAATCCCTCCGTGCCTTCTGACAAAGTTAACACCGGTGCTGAAGTAAATATTGATTTCAATTCCTGAAAGCTCTTCTCACAAGCGTCGGGCCATTGGAACTTAGTTGCCTTCTGCATCAATTTAGTCAATGGGGAGGCGAGGGTAGAGAACCCCTCCACAAACCTCTGATAATACTCGGCTAGACCCAAGAAACTGTGAATCTCTGTCGTGGTCATTGGTCTAGGCCAATCCTTTAACGCTGTGATTTTCTGGGGATCAACCTTAATCCCTTCTCTAGAAACAACATGACCCAAAAATGTGACAGACTCCAACCAAAATTCACATTTTGAAAATTTGGCATACAATTGGTGCTGATGAAGAGTCTGCAGAACTATCCTGAGGTGATTAGCATGATCCTCCCGACCGCGCGAGTAGACAAGGATGTCATCAATAAAAACAATCATGAAGGAGTCAAGAAACGGTTTGAAAACCCGATTCATAAGATCCATGAAAGCCGCTGGAGCATTGGTCAGTGCAAAGGACATTACCAAAAATTCAAAATGGCCATAACGAGTTCCGAAGGCGGTCTTAGGAATATCCTGCTCTCTGATCTTCAACTGGTGATACCTCGACTGTTAATAAATTTTGGAGAAGAACCTCGCACCCTGCAATTGGTTGAACAAATCATCTATCCGGGGCAATGGATACTTGTTTTTGATAGTGACTTTGTTGAGCTGCCGATAATCAATACACATCCAAAGCGATCCATCCTTCTTCCTGACGAAAAGAATCGGAGCGCCCCACGGTGACACACTCGGCCGAATGAACCCCTTCTCTAATAAGTCTTTCAACTTCCCTTTAACTCCCTCAACTCTGCTGGTGCCATTCTGTATGGTGGAATAGATATTGGCTGCGTATCTGGCAATACATCAATCCTGAAATCGATCTCTCTATCTGGCGAAATCCCTGGAAGCTCGTCCGAAAATACTTCAAGAAACTCATTCACGACTGGGATGGACTCGAGGGCAGAAACTTCTGAAGTGGTGTCCACAACCCGGACCAAATGATAAACACACCCCTTTTTAATCATCTTTGAGGCCTTAAGGTAGGAAATAAACCTACCCTTTGTAACCACACCATTTCCTTTCCACTCAATAACTAACTCGTTAGGAAACTCTAGTCTCATAATTCTGGTTCGACAGTCGAGTTTAGCAAAGCACGAGTAAAGCCAATCCATTCCCATGATAACATCGAAATCTACCATCCCTAGTTCGATAAGATCGGCCGTGGTATCTCGACCACACACCGTGACAACACAATTCCTATAGACTCGTGCGGCTGTAATGGAATCACCAAATGGAGTCGACACAGAGAACGACTCATGAACCTGTTCGGGTTCTATCCCAAAACTTGAAGCAATAAATGGGGTAACATAAGACAAGGAGGACCCCGGATCAGTAAGAGCATAACAATCAAGGGCTTGAACAGATAGAATACCTGTAACAACATCTGGAGAAGCCTTCGCACTCTGGAGACCACTCAAACCATAGAACCGGCTGGGTCCACCTCTACCACGAGCTCCACCTCTAAATGCACCACGCCCTGCTAGAGCTAGAGGACGTACTGAAGATGCGGCGACTGAAGAACCGGACGGCTGAGAGAAACCACTACCCATGCCCTGACTGGGCGCACGACAATCCCGCCGAATATGACCTCTCACCCTACACCCGTAGCATACCGGCATATCCAGGTAATAAGGCTCGGTATGGAACCTCCCACACTTAGGGCATGGAGCCCTCCTCTTCTGCTAGAACCTCCCTCCTGGACGACCAGACTGATGGGGTCTCCTACTGTCTGATCCTGGTCCCCAGCGACTGCTCTGTCTGCTGATAATGGTGCACTGATGGCGATGCAATGGATGAGGAATGAGCATAAGCCTGGTATGGCCTTGATGGTCCTCTCCCCTGAACTGGTCTCCCTCCTCCAACTGAACTCCCCAAGTGGCCCACTGATTGGGCCATGCTAATACTCTCCCTCCCCGACCTTATCTTCAATTTCCTAGCCTCCGTGGCCTGGGCGAAACCCACTATCTTACCATAATTCATGTCTGAGTGAAAGGCGGCTGTAGCAGCTTCATTCACAACCAAAGGACTGAGGCCCTGAACAAACCGTCGAACTCTGGCACCCATAGTCGATACCAACTGAGGAGCGTACTTGGACAACCTCACGAACTCCATGTGGTACTCCCACACATTCATATTACCCTTCTTGAGAACCTCAAACTCCATAGCACGGGCGGGCATAGCCTCGGCAGGCAAGAAATGATCCATGAAAGCATCAACGAACTCATTCCATCTCTCTGGAGGACTTCCCTCCCCACGGGAATTCTCCCACATCTCGAACCATGAATACGCTGCTCCCCTCAGCCTGTAAGATGCTAAATCAACCCCCTCTATTTGTGTAGCCTTCATAACCCAAAGCGTCTTGCATATCTCATCTTGAAAATCCTGCGGATCGGCCTCCAGATCAATACCTGAGAACTCTGGAGGGGACAACCGCAGAAACCGGTTGACCCTGGAACCGGTGGAATCTCCCTTTACGCTAGAGGATGCAGGGGCAGCATGAGATCCTTGGGCCTGAGCGGAAACTAACTGAGTCAACATATGAATAGCTCCCATGAGGTCACCATCAGAAGTACTGGGACCTGAAGCTGGAATCGAAGAAGGATCAGGAATACCAGCGGGAAGGGTTGTAGCACCCTCTGCCGCAGTAAGAATAGGAACACTCTGGTCTGGAACAGAAAGGACAAGTGGATTCAAAGTCGGGGACTCCCTCTCACCCGCACCATCGAGTATAGATTTCACAGCCACACTTGGGGTGGCATCGGCCTCTAGGACGAGCCGAGCTCTCTTCTTTGGTGCCATTACTGAAAATTTTGGAACAAAGCACGAGTTAGACCAGAATATTTTTCACTTTCCACTTCACCGCACGATATAGAATAACAATGAAAAGGGTGTTTCCTAAATGTCCATGTAGCCCCCTAATTATAGATGTGGTCGACAACACACCGATAAGAAGGACTCTACTAGACACAGCTCCGAGAAATCCTAGGACACTTTTAAAACCTTAGGATCTGATACCAAGTTTTTCACGCCCCAAAATCGAGGGACGCGACCGACACTCAACGGGGTGACCCAAGTCAAGCGAACCTGATTTTCCTTTCCTATCCCACGCGTTACCCCGTGATTTCAATACATATTATTCAAATAAAATAGCCATTTATAGCTTAAGCACGAACTTTCAACTTGAATTCACTTCTACTTTTTATCATTACGAGCACATGATACCAAATACTTACAAAATACATACCATATTAACAACGTGGACCATGATTCCAAACCGTATGATTACTACCCAAAATACATATATACTTTCCCCACATTGTGTCTACGGAGCCTCTACAAGTACAAAAGATTTATATACTACTTGCCGGCAACAAGGCCCCGACTATACCTTACACTGCACCATAAGCTCAATTAAGGTTATATGAGCCACACGTGGCCCCGGGATGAAGTGGGGATCACCAGAACAGCTGACGAAAAGGAGAGGAGGCACTACTGACGGTGGGCTAAATTACCTGTTGTAGAACCACCTACATTTATATAAGAAAATGTAGCGCCCCCAGCAAAAGGGACGTTAGTACTGTGGAATAGTACTAGTATGTATGAACAAACTTTATCCCAGATACAATTAAATAATACACAAGTAAGAAATAGTAATAGAACCAATCAATCAATGCACGTGGAAAAGAAGCACCAAATCATCGAGTTTCACAATCTCTCCTTTTCCCCTTTCAACATTACCATATTCAAGAGTTTTCCCGATTTTTTTTCTCATTTCGACGGTGATAACTATCACATTCCGTCCTTATTACCTCGTCCACCCTTATTACCTCGGCCTCCCTTATTTCGTCGGCCACCCTTATCACCTCACATCCTATTATCTTTATTGGTTCGTTTTGCGACGCGCAACCCGATCCCACCTAACAATCATATTTCATAACGGCAACCACAAACAATTACATCACAAGAATTATCATTTCAAGGAATCAAGTTCATATCAACATTTTATTTATTTGGGCCCAAGCCACCATAGTTCTTACCAAGCAGTAATTCATGTACACGGTGTTGCCATAATTGTTCAACTCAATTGCTTCATTTCACAATACCCTTTTTCCATTACTTTCCACGCACGACTTTTAACCATTATATACATTCCCACACTTGGGCGCATCAACAATCTTTCATTCATTAACACATACTTTCATATCGATACTCTCGAGCATATACAAGCTTTGCACATAATGAGACAGGCACATCAAGTCATCAATACACCTTTCACAACCTAATATAGCACGGAAATATGACAATCAACTAGGACAAATCAAAGAGTAGAATCTTAAGTCTCAACACATTTGAACAATCAATTCACATATTATCAACAAGGTACACATGTCGTATGTTCGGACCCAACAAGGGGATTCTACAAAGGTTAAAGTTAGCCATACATACTTGGGGTCGAAATCCCTTTCTAACTTTTACTCTCAAATCACCGGACCGACTAGCACCTTCAATCTAATTCACAATGCGGCACATTTAAACTTAGAGTTAGGAATCATGAACATGTCTTGAACTCATTGGAGCTTTCTATCAAACCCTAGGTGTTCCTTTAGATTAAATAACCCCTTTTTTAGTGAAAGGTTACTCCAACTTATTTTCCTTTACTAGATTATGATAAATCAGGTACATGCATGCAAGATTCTTAACCCTATATTTATGAACTATCCTACCCATGTTTTATTTTAACAAAAATCTTGAAATTAGGGTTAATGAGGTAGAAGCTTACCCCTTAGAGTGAAGAAATTTGTGTCCTACTTGATTAGTTCCAAGCTTGAGTGATGAAGGAAGACCAATTTGATGAAGTTGGGACTTTCTCTCTCTAGAACCCACTCTTTCCTCTCTCTAATATATCAGAAAATGGTTAAAAATTGAAGGGGAGGGGTGTTTTAATGAACTGGGGTCGGGTTTTAAAAATTAGAAAAATAGGGCCCGACACAAGAATGGGGTCAGGAATGCTCAAGTACCACTTTTCCTCTAGAACTAACCTCCAACCCACTCGTATCTAGCCATAATTAGCTTAATAACATCGATCAGCAGTAAATAAATCAATCTAAATACACAATTATAGGTTTCCCAAATTTTCCCCCAAAAAGTCAAAACCTGACCTCGGGCCCGCTTGGTCAAAACTCGTGGTTCGGACCAAAATCCGTTCACCCATTCACTCCGAGCCCGACTATGTACTTAGTTTCGAAATTCGATCCCAAATTGAGGTCCAATTTCCAATTTCCCAAAAATCCCTAAGTCTACCCAAACCCCAATTTCTATCATGAAATTCCTAGATTTTAGGTTGAATTCTTGTAAAAATAAAGTGAAAGATTGAAAGAAATGAGCTAAGAATCACTTACCTATGCTTTGGGGAAGAAATGGTCTTTGAAAAAACATCCCTAGGTTTTCTATCTTATGAAAATGTGGAGAAATGGTTGAGTCCCGATTTAATGAACTCATGCCCAGCGACCTTCGCACCTTCGGATCCGCATGTGCAGACCTGATGTCTGCTTCTGCAGAAAAGGGCTGGGTCGACAGGGGCCGCACTTGCGGACAGTTTTCCGCTTCTGCTGTCCCGCTCCTGCAGAGAAAGTCTGCATCTACGGAAGATGATATCCCAAGCTTGGGTCACACCTGCGGGGCTTTTGCTCGCACCTGTGACCAATGGCTCGCAGGTGCGGGAAGACCAGATCTGGTGCACCAGCAACCCTATTGAGGTTTGAACTCAACTTGCGGATCGCCCGAATGGTAGTCGAGCCTTCGAGGCTCCAAACCAGATATGCACACAAGTCTAAAAATATCATACGGACTTGCTAGTGCGATCATATCGCCACAATAACACCTAGAACTTCGAATTTAGTACCAAAACCTACAAATTTCTCAAGAACACTTTAAGAATCACTATTTTCTCAATTAAAGGTCTGAATCACGTCAAATCAGTTTCGTTTCTCACCAAATTTCACAGAGGGACCCGGAACCAAAATGCGGGCCCGATACCAACACGATCAAACATTAAACAAATTCTTTAAAATAATAATTTTTCAGTCTTTCAATTTTAGTAAAAAATTCATACCTCGAGCTAGGGACCTCGGATTTCGATTCCGAGTATACGCCCAGGTCCCATATTTTACTATGGACCCATCGAAACCGTCAAAATACGGGTCCAATTCCGTTTACTCAAAACATTTACCGAAGTTAATAAAAAATTATTTTTATGGCCAAAAATCATTGTTTCTTCAATTTTCCACATAAAATCTTTCTGGAAACACGCCCAGACTGCGCATGCAAATCGTGGAGGGTAAAAATGAGATTTCTAAGGCTAAAGAGCGCAAAATTGAGTTCTAAAATACAAGATGACCCTTTGGGTCATCACAATCTCCACCTCTAAAATAAATCTTCATTTTTGAACAGACATAGAAAAGTACCTGAACTGGCGAATAGTTGGGGATATCTACTCCGCCTGTCCGGCTCGGAATCCCAAGTAGCTGCCTCAACAAGCTCACCTCTCCACTGCACTTGAACTGAAGGATAACTCTTCGACCTCAACTGATGAACCTGCCAGTCTAGAATAGTTATCGACTCCTTCTCATAAGTCAAATCCTTGTCTAACTGGACAAAGCTAAAATATAACATGTGGGACGGGTCACCATGATACTTCTGGAGCATGGACACATGGAATACTAGATGAAGTGATGATAACCCTGGAGGCAATGAAAGCCTATAATCCCCCTCTTCAAGTCTATCGAGAATCTCAAAAGGCCCGATGTACCTAGGGCTCAACTTGCCCTTCTTTCCAAACCTCATGAAACCCTCACAAAATGGTTGGCAAAAGTCTTTTGAAGCTAGCGGCCTCTCACTGACTGGAATGAACGCGAGGCTGCCCATACTCATTGCCTTCCTACTCAATGCGTCGGCCACCACATTGGCCTTTCCCGGATTATACAATAAGGTGATATAATAGTTTTTCAATAACTCCAACCATCTCCTCTGCCTCAAATTGAGATTCTTTTGCTTGAACAAATACTGGAGGCTGCGATGATCCGTGAAAATCTCACAGGACACGCCACAAAGGTAGTGCCTCCAAATCTTTAGCGCATGAACAATGGATTCCAACTCTAAATCATGAACAAGGTAATTCTTCTCATGAACCTTCAACTTCCGAGACGCATATGCAATCACCCTTCCCTCCTGCATCAATGCTCCGAGCCCAACACAAGAGGCATCACAATACACTGTGTAAGATCCTGAACCTGATGGTAATACCAACACCAGCACTGTAGTCAAAGATTTCTTAAGCTTATGAAAGCTCGCCTCACACTCGTCTGACCATATGAACGGGGAACCCTTCTGGGTCAACCTGATCAACGGGGTTGCTATAGACGAAAACCCCTCCACAAATCGACAGTAGTAACCCGCCAAAATCAAGAAACTCATGATCTCCGTAGCTGAAGTGGGTCTAGGCCAGTTCTAGACTGCCTCAATCTTCTTAGGATCTACATGAATTCCCTCTGCTGATACGACGTGACCCAAGAAGTAAAATGAATCCAACCAAAACTCGCACTTCTAAAATTTGGCATACAACTAACTGTCCATCAAAATCTGGAGCATTATTCTGAGGTGCTGCTCATGCTCCTCCCGACTGCGGGAGTATATCGAAATTTCATCAATAAACATGATTACAAAGGAATCCAAATAAGGCTTGAACACTTGGTTCATCAAGTCCATAAATGCTGCTGGGGCATTGGTCAACCCAAAGGACATCACCAGAAACTCATAGTGCCCATACCGCGTCCGAAAAGCTGTCTTAGGGACATCGGGTGCCCTAATCCTCAACTGATGGTAGCCAGATCTCAAATCAATCTTAGAAAACCCCTTGGCACCCTGAAGCTGATCAAACAAATCATCAATCCTCGGCAACGGATACTTTTTCTTGATGGTGAGTTTGTTCAACTGCCGATAATCTATACACATCCTCATAGACCCATCCTTCTTCCTCACAAACAAAACCAGTGCACCCCAGGGTGAGTCACTAGGTCTAATGAAGCACTTATCCAGCAAATCCTGCAACTGTTCCTTCAACTCTTTCAACTCTGGTGGGGCCATCCGGTATGGCGGAATAGAAATGGACTGAGTGCCCGAAGACAAATCAATGCAAAAGTCAATATCCCTGTCGGGTGGCATGCCCAACAGGTCTGCAGGAAATACCTCTGGAAACTCATGAACGACAGGTACAAAATCCATAGAAGGAACCTTAGCACTAGTATCATGAACATAAGCCAAATAGGCCAAACACCCCTTCTCGACCATACGCTGAGCCTTCATATAAGAAATAATCCTGCTGGTAGAATGGACAAGAGTACCTCTCCACTCTAATCAAGGCAATCCCGGCAAGGCTAAGGTCACTGTCTTGGCGTGACAGTCCAAGATAGCATGATAAGGTGACAGCCAATCCATCCCAATATAATGTCGAAATCCACCATTTCTAAGAGCAGAAGGTCTACACTGGTCTCAAGGCTCCCAATAGTGACCACACACGAGCGATATACACGATCTACAACAATAGCATCCCCCACAGATGTGGATACATATACAGGGGCACTCAAAGAATCACAGGGCACAACCAAATATGAAGCAAATAAGATGACACATAGGAGTAAGTAGACCTCAGATCAAATAGAATTGGAGCATCTCTACTGCAAACTGAAACAGTATATGTGATAACAACATCGGAGGACTCAACCTCAAGTCTTGGCTGGAAAGACATAACATCGGGGTTGGTTCCCACCACTCCGAACCATATCTCTAGGGACCTATAACTGGTGGGCCTCCACCTCTAGCAGCCTGACCTCCACCTCTAACCATCTAACCCTTACCTCTAGTTACCTGACCTCTACCTCTGGATGGCTGGGCATGGGGTGCAACAACTGGTGCCCGAACCATGGCACGAGAACTCTGATGTTGTGAACTACTCGACGCATGAGGGCAATATTTAGCAATGTGCCTCAGATCACCACAAGTATAACAAGATCTCAACTGCTGAGACTGCTGGCCGGCAAATTGACCCTGTCAACCTGAATAACCACCCTGAAAACTCTGAAGAGGAGGTGCACTGATAGGAGATGGCGGTGCACTGTAGGCTGGCTTATCAGAATAAGGCATATAAGGGCCACAACCACCTGAGGCACCGTGGGATGCCTGGAGTGTAGAATAAAATGGCATGGGAGGATGGCCTCTACCATAAGTACCTCCGCCTCTAGATGAGGCACCGCTGAATATGCCGGAATGACGAGGTCTCTTATCTGACCCCTAACCTCCCTGTCCAAGAACCATCTCAACTTGTCTGGCCACATTGGCTGCATCCTGGAAAGAAATCTCACTCCCTGTCTCCTTAGCCATATGCAATCTAATAGGATGAGCAAGACCCTCAATAAACCTCTTCATCCGCTCTCTCTCCGTGGGAAGCAAAATAATAGCATGACGGGACAAATCCATAAAATGAGCCTCATACTGAGTAACAATCATGCTGCCTTGACGGAGACGCTCGAACTGACAGCGACGCTCCTCTCTCAAGGTGATAGGCAGAAACTTCTCTAAGAAGAGATGTGAGAACTGGTACCAAGTGAGAGCAGGCGACCCAGCTGGTCTGGTCAACAAATAATCCCTCCACCATTTCTTGGCGGAACCAGTCATCTGAAAAACAGCAAAGTCGACCCCATTGGTCTCTAATATACCCATGCTCCGAAGAACCTCATGACAGCTATCAAGATACTTCTGAAGATCCTCTGAAGTGGCAACCATGAAATGAACTGGGAAAAGCTTGGTAAACCTATCCAATATCCACAAGGCCTCAGAGGACATAACCGATCCATCATCGGGTGGTGCTGCAGCAACCGGCTGAACTACTCCGACTGGATGAGCTGCTGGAGTATGAAACTGGGGAGCCATCTGCTCCGAAGTGTGAGTAGCAGGAGTCTGGACTCCTACTCCAGCCTGAGATACGACTGGTTCCATGGGGAATGCGCCAGTCTGGGCCACACTCTCCCTAAGGCCCACTAATCGGACCAAGGCGTCCTGGAGCACTTGGGTGGCAATAAATCCCCCTGGGACCTGAGCTGGTCTGAAAGGAATAGCCTGAGCTGGAAACTCCTCATAAAACTCTACTTGAGGCTCCATAGCTGGGACTACTGCTCGGGCCCTCGGTTAAGCCCTGCTCCTGCCTCAGCCTCTGGCACGGCCTCGGCCTCGACCTCGACCTCAGCCCCTTGTAGGAGCTGCTGCTGGAGGATCTGGCTACTGATCAGTGAAGGAAATGATACGTGTTCTCACCATGTGCGAGTGAATAAGAATAAGAGAGTTCAATCAGTATTGAGATAACAAAATCGCACGACAGAGTTGAATAAAAGTGAAATTTGTTCCTAAACTTCATAGCCTCCAGGAGATACGTACAGACGTCTCCGTACCGATCCCCCAGACTCTACTAAGCTTGTCCGTGAATTGTAAGACCTAAGCAACCTAGTGCTCTAATACCAACTTGTCACGACCCGAACTCCCACCATCGGGACCGTGATGGCGCCTAACGTTGCACTCGCTAGGCAATCTAACATTAAAGATTTACTACATACAAATCTTAAAACTTGTGGCGAATTACTACAATTCAACACATGACAAATTAATAAAGAAACGGAAATTCATAACAACACCGTACATATGCATTATATATATATAATCTGGAGTCACAACTCATGGAATACTATGATTTATCTACAAGTGTTTGGCTGAAGGAACATATACAACTGTTTATGAACCAAAGGAAAACAGTAAAATGATCAGATAGGAGGGGACTCCAGGAATCTGCGGACGTCGGCAGATCAACCTTAGGTCTCCGGGTAAATAAGTCAAGAACGAAGCTCGGAATCATCTCGTACCGACACCTGGATCTGCATAGAAAGTTCAGAGTGAAGCATCAGTAAAACCGACCTCATGTACTGGTAAGTGTCGAGCCTAACCTCGGCGAGGTAGTGACGAGGCTAGGACAAGACACCCACTTATAACCTGTGTAGTATAATCATACATGTAGCAACAATAATAATAAAAGAAATAGAGCATGCAATAATAGGAAGGGGACATGCTGAGGGGTTCACAATGTGATTAATAAGAAACAGGAATAAGACAAAATCAATCAATATGCCGTAAACGAAATAAACAAGTAAAAACAATAAAGGAAATTGCACGGCAACACCCTTCATGCTTTTTCTCTCAATCTCACCATATGAATAATAAAATGGCACATCATCACCCTAACAGTAAAGGAAATTGCACGGCATCACCCTTCGTGCTTTACTCTCAATATCACCATATGAATAATAGAACGACACAACATCACCCTTACTACTTTTACTCTCTCATAATATAACACGGCATCACCCTTCGTGCATTATCACTCACAAGGAATGGAACGACATCACCCTTCGTACAATATCACTCACAAGACATGACACGACATCATCCTTCGTGCATTAACACTCGCTCATAAACATTGCACGACATCACCCTTTGTGCTTTTAAAACAAAGATGAATAACAACAGAGAGACATAGATATCATAAATCAGTCTTACTTCAATATTCAATATCGCAATACCAATCTTGACCTTGAGTCAATACTCAACAATTACCGATTTCAGTAAAAATAAGATGAGAGTAGCCCAACATAACAATTAGCTAAGCTCAGCATAAACAATTCGATTAAAGGCAACACCGGTTACAAGAATAGTGTTCACTCGCATGCTATGACTCGACATCAACACATAGGTGCTCGTCACCTCACCTATATATTGTAATCAATAACCAAACATGTAGCAAGTAGTCAATTAATACCTAATCCCTCAAGCCAAAGTTAGACACGATACTTACCTCGATCCAAAGGCCACTTACTGCTCAAGTACCGCTTTTCCTCTAGAATTCACCTCCAACCCACTCGTATCTAGTGATAACTAGCTTAGTAACATCAATTATTGGTAAAGAAATCAATCTCAATACACAATTATAGGTTTCCCGAATTTTCTCCCAAAAAGTCAAAAATTGACCCCGGGCCCGCTTGGTCAAAACTCGAGGTTCGAACCAAAATCCGTTCACCCATTCACCCCCAGCCCGAGTATGTAATTAGTTTCAAAATCTGACCCCAAATTGAGGTCCAATTTTCCAATTTCCCAAAAATCCCTAATTCTACCCAAGCCCCCAATTTCTACCATGAAATTCCTAGATTTTAGGTTGAATTCTTGTAAAATGAAGTGAAAGATTGAAAGAAATGAGCTAAGAATCACTTAACTATGATTTTGGGAAGAAATGGTCTTTGAAAAATTGCCCCTAGGTCTTCTATATTTTGAAAATGTGGAGAAATGGCTTGAGTCCTGGTTTAATGAACTCACTGCCCAGCGACCTTCGCACCTGCGGATCCGCATGTGCGGACCTGATGTCCGCATCTGTGGAAAAGGGCTGGATTGACTGGGGCCGCACCTACGAATAGTGTTCCGCTTCCGCGGTCCCGCTCCTACGGAGAAAGTCTGCATATGCGGAAGATGACATCCCAGGCTTGGGTCGCACATGTGGGGATTTTGCTCGCACCTGCGACCAAAGGCTCGTAGGTGCGAGCACACCAGATCTGGTGCACCAACAACTCCGTTGACGTTCTAAATCAACTTATGCATCTTCCGAATGGCACCCGAGCCTTCGGGGCTCCAAACCAAACATGCACACAAGTCTAAAAACATTATACGGACTTGCTCGTGCAATCAAATCGCCAAAATAACACCTAGAACTTCGAATTTAGCCCCACAACTTATAAATTTCTCAAGAACACTTTAAAAATTACTATTTTCTCAACTAAAGGTTTGAATCACGTCAAGTCAGTTCTGTTTCTTACCAAACTTCACAGATAAGGTATAAATATCATAACTGACCTGTACCGAGCTCCGGAACCAAAATACGGGCCCGATACTAACAAGATCAAACATTAAGCAAATTCTTTAAAATCATAAATTTCCAGTCTTTCAATTTTAGTCAAAAATTCATATCTCGAGCTAGGGACCTCGGAATTCATTTTCGGGCATACGCCCAGGTGCCATATTTTACTATGGACCCACTGGGACCGTCAAAACACGGGTCTGGTTCCGTTTACTCAAAACGTTGACCAAAGTCAACTAAAAATCATTTTAAGGCCAAAAATCATTGTTTCTTCAATTTTCCACATAAAAGCTTTTCGGAAACACGTTCGGACTGCACACGCAAATCGAGGAGGGTAAAAATGAGATTTCTAAGGCTAACGAGCACAAAATTGAGTTCTAAAATAGAAGATGACCCTTTGGGTCATTACATGGAATTATGGACAATTGAAGGTATGCGGACCACACCATTATTGTGCGGCCGCGAGAGCCAAAGTGCGTCCGCATTCACTAATATGCAGACTACAGAAGAAGAGATTCAGAGAGCCTTGAAGTGAAGCTGTGCGGATCGCACGATTATTGTGCGGCCGCAGAAGCCAGTGTGCGGCCGCATTCACAAATGTGCGGTCCGCAGAAGCAAGTCCAAGTCCCAGCCCAAGTCAAGTGTGCGGTCCGCACAACTAGATGAAGTGCGGCTGCATCTCACTTTTATGCGACCGCAGAAGGCACAGTTGACCAGTCAAGCTCAGAATGCAGACCACACTTAGAATTATGTGGCCGCACAACCTCCGTAGGGGCATTTTGTCTGATACTTTCAGCTTAGTATAAATAGGACTTTTGTCATTTTTAGGTGATGTTTTGTTTGGGTAGAGCACCTGAGCCATTTTTTTACTGCTTTAAGTAATTTTGTACTAGATTTGTCTCCAAACATTAGGTTTTCTTCCCATAATTATTATGGATTCTATCTTAATTTCTTCTTTACTTTCTGCATTTTTCATGAGTAGATAAATTTCTAGCTAGGGTTGTGACCCAAACCTAGTGTGGGTATTTAATGGGTGTTTGAATTAGGGCTTGTTTGTGATTGGGTTAGTGATATTTAGCCTAGTTCTTGCTTGAATTCAAGAATTAATGGTTGCAAATATTGATTCATGCTAATTGATTTAGTCTGTACTTGAGAAAGAGAGACTAAGTCTAGAAAAACTTGGCTAGCAAGAAATTGGGATAAACTCAAGAAATAGATAGCCCCAATTAAAGGGTTGAATCTAGAGATAGTAAGACCCGACTTGAGTTTTTATCACTTGTTTTGTGCAATATCGGTTTGGACTTGAGAAAGCCAAATTGGGAAAAATCACTCAAACTACCGAGAGGTATAGAGTGAGTATTCGAGTGTGATTCCTATTACAACCCCGACCAATCAAACTTGTCATAGAGTTTACAACCCATGTGGTCACCACCTAGGTGGAAGTCACGACCCACGACCCTAGATCCTTTTATCATTTGAAAAACAACTCAAAACCAAAAATATTGTCTCTTAGTTTTATAATTACAAACAATAGAACAAAGTAGCATTAGAACAACAAACAAGAATGTGGAAGTGTAATTTAGGACAAATCATACAATCAGACTAAATATATACATAATCCCTATTCTAACTCCCTGTGGATTTGATCCCGACTTGGGTTTATTATTACATCGACCGCCTCACTACCTAATTGTGCTGTGAGTTTGGCCGAGATCAGAGCCTAAACTCAACGAAGGAGTGACGAGGCTACGGCGGGTCACTCACAATATAGCATGTATGTAGTATATATATAATAAAAGCAGAAAAAGGAAGACATAATAGAATAAAGCAGTAACTTGTAAGAAATAACTACAATTCTTAGAACTAATTCAACGATGTTCAAATACTACCAATCCCTAAGCACAATTAAGACCACCATACAACTAACACAGCTCAAGGAAAGCATAAACACATAGATTGTTGCAACGTGCAACCCAATCCCACCGTACATATCCTATTCCTCCCTTATTACCTCATAATAGCATAACAACAGAATATAAATAAAAGTGTTGCGGCGTGCAACCCAATTCCACCATATCACAATAATCACAATCACAGTTCTCCCTTATTCCACCAAACAATCCACCCTTATTACACCTGTTTCGGTGTGCAACCTGATCTCACCGTACAATGTAAATTCACCCTTATTCCTCCTCAATATATCACCCTTATTCCACCTGGCCGTGCGACCCGATCCCACCATATCAATATTAATTACTCAATATGTACAGAAATTTCACAGTTCAAATCACAAAACCCTTCACAATGTTTTAACTTCAAACCGAAAAAAATAGGAAGTTTGTATACCACGAAAGATTCATATAAGTGATACTACACAGTGAGACCAATTCAAAATATACCAAAAAAGTACGGATAAACCAGTTTAAGCAATTAATAGGAGATAATGAAACTAAATAAGGACTAATACCATTAACTGAGGGAAACGATATCTAACAAGTAGCAATTAGGCATGGAAATACAAGTAAAGCATAAAGAAGTTATGGTAGGGAAAAAACAATATGAGAAGAACGGGAAAGAAACAGGCAAACAGATAAATTGGTGGCACATAAGTACTCGTCACCTCACATATACTCCGCTCATATGAATTTCATATAGAAAATAGGTCGAGAGTTCCTAATCCCTCAAGTCAAGGTTGAACACAACACTCACTTTCTCCACATGCCACTTAATGCTCAATTACAACTTTTCCTCTAGAATCCAGCTCCAAACCACTCGTATATATTCTCAAACGACTAAATAATATCAAATATTGCTAAATAAACCAATTACAATGCATAAATTTAGATTTCCCAAGTTTCCCTCCAAAAGGTCAAAAATCGACCCCGGAACCCGCTTTGTCAAAACCCGTAGTTAGGGCCAAAAGCCTTTCAACCATTCACCCTCGAGCCCGATTATGTAATTTGTTTTGAAATTCGACCGCAATTTGAGGTCTAAATTCCAATTACGCAAAAATCCCTAATTCTACCCAAACCCCCAATTTCTACCATAAAAATCCTAGATTTCAGGTTGAAAATTCATGAAATGTAATGGGTAATTGAAAGAAAGTAGGTTAGAGTCACTTACCAAAAAATTGGGGAAGAAGAAGTCTTGGAAAAATCGCCTCTAAGGTTTTAGGTTTTGAAACTTTGAGAAGTGAACTAAAAATCCCGTCCAAGAATCATTTTGATTAGTTGCAGGTGTTGCATTTGCGGGGTTCGCAAATGCGATCCTCGCAAATGCAAAGAACCTATCACAAATGGGAAGGTCTCCTCATTCCTTCTATCTTCGCAAATGCAAAGAAAACCTCGCAAATGCGACCATGTGATCGCAAATGCGACCATGTGATCGCAAATGCGATCTCTGCCTTCCACCGCCCTAGTTAGCAATTGCAAAGATATGTTCGCAAAATGCGAAAACTACAAGGTCCAGCTATTCTTCGCAAATGCGAGAAATATATCACAAATGCGATAAATATATCGCAAATGCGGAACATGCAGTGGTCACAATTACGATGTCTGATCTCGCAAATGCGAGATCAAAGGCATGTACTAGATATTGCAACACCAACTATGTTCTAAGTCCAATTTTCACTCCGTAGCCTATCTGAAACTCACCCGAGCCCTCGGGGGATCCAAACCAAACATGCACACAAGTTTAAAAATATCATACGAACTTGCTCGGGCAATCAAATCTCCAAAATAACACCTAAAACTACGAATTGAACACCAAATCACATGATATTTTCAAGAAAACTTTGAAATTCCTATTTAACAACCGGACGTCCGAATCACGTTAAACCAACTCCGTTTTTCATCAAATTTCACAGACAAGTCATAAATATGGTATTGAAACTATAACGGGTTCCGGAACCAAAAGACTGACCCGTAATCCAAAAAGTCAAACTTTGGTCAAATACTTCAATTTCATTAAGCTTTCTACTTTCAAATTTCAAAATAGTCCGAAATACCGGTACCGTCAGAACACGAATCCGGGTCTGTTTACCAAAAATATTGACCGAAGTCAACTCAAATGAGGTTTTTTGGTAAAATTTCTTATTTTTATCAGTTTTTAACATAAAAGCTTTCCGGAAAGACGTCCAGACTGCAAACGCAAATCGAGGAAGGCTAAAACATGACTTTTAAAAGTTTCGGATCACATAATTAGGTTTAAATAATAAGATGACCTATCGGGACATCACATTCTCCACCTCTAAAATAATAGTTCATCCTCGAACGAACATAGAAAAGTACTTGAACTGGTGAATAGGTGGCAATATCTACCCCGCATGTCCGACTCGGACTCCCAAGTAGCTGCCTCGACGGGATAACCTCTCCACTGCACTTAGACTGAATGATAACTCTTTGACCTCAACTGACGAACCTACCGGGCTAGAATATCCATCGACTCCTCTTCGTAAGTCAAATCCTTGTCCAACTGAACAAAGCTGAAATCTAACACATGTGACGTATCACCATGATATTTTCGGGGCATGGACACATGGAACGCCGGATGAATTGCTGATAACTCTAGAGGCAACACCAGCCTGTAATCCTCCTCTCCTACTCTTCGATAATCTCAAAAGGTCCGATATACCTAGGGCTCAGCTTGCCCTTCTTTCTAAACCTCATGAAACCCTTCATGGGTGATACCCGAAGCAACACTCTCTCCCCCATCGAACTCTACGGTCGACATAACTCTTCTGCCTGGACTGAGCTATGCGAAGTCGATCCTGAATAATCTTGACCTTATCCAAGGCATACTGTACTAGATATGTACCCAATAACCGAGCCTCCCCAAGATCAAACCACCCAACTTGCGACCGACATAGCCTACTGTATAATGCCTCATAGGGAGCCATCTGAATGCTTGACTGGTAGATTTTATTGTAGGTGAACTCTGCAAGGGGAAAGAACGAATCCCACGATCCTCCGAAGTCTATAACACATGCGCGAAGCATATACTCCAAAATCTAAATGGTGCGCTCGGACTGTCCGTCCATCTAAGGATGAAACGCTGTGCTCAACTAAACACGCGTACCCAACTCACGCTTTACTACCCTCCAGAAGTGCGAGGTGCACTGTGTACCTCGATCAGAAATGATAGACACGGGCACACCGTGAAGACGGATGATCTCGCGGATGTAAATCTCCGCCAACCCCTTCGAAGAATAGGTAACTGCCACAGGAATGAAGTGCGCTGACTTAGTCAGCCTATCCACAATGATCCAAACTACATCGAACTTCCTCTGAGTCCGTAGGAGTCCAACAACAAAATCCATAGTGATACGCTCCCACTTCCACTCAAGAATCTCTATCTGCTGAAGCAGACCACCGGGTCTCTGATGCTCATACTTCACTTGCTGAAAACTTAGGCACCGAGATACATATGCAACTATATCCTTATTCATATTCCTCCACCAATAATGTTGCCGCAAGTCCTGATACATTTTTGTGGCACGCGGATGAATAGAATACCCGGAACTGTGGGTCTCCTCAAGAATCAACTCACAAAGTCCATCAACATTAGGCACACAAACGCGACCCTAAATCCTCAAGACTCCGTCATCTCCAACAGTAACCTTCTTGGCACCACCGTGCCGCACTGTGTCCCTAAGGACCAACAAATGAGGGTCATCATACTGGCGATCTCTGATACGCTCAAACAAGGAAGACTGAGCGACTGTGCAAGCTAGAACACGACTGGCTCTGAAATATCCAACCTCAAAAACTAGTTGTCCAAAGTATGAACATTTGATGCTAGCAGCCTCTCACTGATTGGAATAAACGCAAGGCTTTCCATACTCGCTGCCTTCCTACTCAATGCATCGGCCACCACATTGGCCTTCCCAGTATGATACAAGATGGTGATATCATAGTCTTTCAATAGCTCCAACCACCTCCTCTGCCTCAAATTGAGATCCTTTTGCTTGAAAAAATACTGAAGGCTCGGATGATCCGTGAAAACCTCACACGACACACCATAAAGACAGTGCCTCCAAACCTTCATTTCATAAAATATGGCCGCCAACTCTACATCATGGACATGGTAATTATTCTCATGAACCTTCAAATTCTGTTACGCATATGCAATCACCCTGCCCTCCTGCATCAATACTGCACCGAGCCCAACATGGGACGCATCATAATATACCGTGTAAGATCCTGAACCTGTGGGTAATATCAACACGGGTGTTGTAGTCAAAGTAGTCTTGAGCTTCTGAAAGCTCGACTCACACTCGTCTGACCATCTGAACGGGGCACCCTTCTGGGTCAACCTGGTCAACGGGGTTGCTATAGATGAAAACTCCTCCATAAATCGACGGTAATAGCCTTCCAAACCCAAGAAACTTCTGATCTCCGTGGCTGAAGTGGGTCTAGGCCAGTTCTGGATTGCCTCAATCTTCTTAGGATCTACCTAAATGCCCTCTGCTGATACAACGTGCCCTAAGAAGGCGACTGAATCCTACCAAAACTCGCACTTTGAAAATTTAGCGTACAACTGGCTGTCTCTCAGAGTCTGAAGCACAATCCTAAGGTCCTGCTCATGCTCCTCTCGACTGTGGGAGTAGATCAAGATGTCGTCAACAAACAAAATCATAAAGGAGTCCAAATAAGGCTTGAACACTCGGTTCATCAAATCAATGAATGCTGCTGGGGCATTTGTCAACCCAAAGGACATCACTAGAAAATCATAATTCCCATACCGAGTCCGAAAAACTGTCTTAGGGACATGAGATGCCTTAATCCTCAACTGATGGTAGCCAGATCTCAAATAAATCTTCGAAAACATCTTGGCACCCCGAAGTTGATCAAATAAGTCATCAATCCTCGGCAATGGATACTTGTTCTTGATGGTGACTTTGTTCAACTACCGATAATCTATACACATTCTTATCGATCCTTCTTTCTTCTCCACAAACAACACTGGTGCACCCCAGGGCGAGACACTAGGCCTTATGAAGCCCTTATGAAGCAAATCTTGCAACTGTTCCTTCAATTCTTTCAAATCTGTCGGGGCCATGCACTATGGCGGAGTGGAAATGGCTTGAGTGCCCAGAGCCAAATCAATACAGAAATCAATATCCCTGTCGGGTGGCATCCCCGACAATTTTACGGGAAACACCTCTAGAAACTCACAGACAACTGGAACTGAATCCATGTAAGGAACCTCCGCACCAGAATCGCAAACATAAGCCAAATAAGCTAGACAAACCTTCTCGACCATACGTCAAGCCTTCATATAAGAGATAACCCTGCTGGTAGAATGGCTAGGATTCCCCTTCCACTTTAATCGAGGCAACTTTGGCAAGGCTAAGGTCATCGCCTTGGCGTGACAATCCAATATAGCGTGATAAGGTGATAGCGAATCCATACCCAATATAACACCGAAATCAACCATATCAAGGAGTAGAAGATCTACCCTAGTGTCAAGACTCCCAATAGTGACCACACACAAACGATAAACGCGATCTACAACAATAACATCTCCCACAGGTGTGGACACATATACATGGGAACTCATAGAATCACAAGGCACAACCAAATATGAAGCAGAATAAGGTGACACATAGGAGTAAGTAGACCTCAGATCAAATAGAACTGAAGAATCTCTACTCCAAACTGAAACAGTACCTGTAATAACAACATCGTATGACTCAACCTCACGCCTAGCTGGAAAAGCACAACATCGTGGCTGGGCCCCACCACTCTGAACCACGTCCCTGGGACGGCCTCTAGTTGGCGGGCCTCCACCACTAACAACCTGACCTCTACCTCTAACAGTCTGGACCCTACCTCTGGCTGCCTGACCTCTGCCTCTGGCTGGCTGATTAGGCGGTGCAACAACTGGTGTCGGAACTATGGTACGAGAACCCTGATGTTGTGGTAGAGCACCCAATAATCTCGGACATGTCCTCCTGTTATGCCCATAACCACCATACTTGAAACATCTATCCTGGTACTGTGGCGGCGGAAGCTCAGAATGACCCGAACAGGCCGGATGACCACGATAATAACTCTGAATAGGAGGTGCACTGATAGGAGCTGGTGGTGAACTATAGGCTGGCTATCCAGAATGAGGCACATAAGGACCCCGACTCCCTGAAGCACCATGGGATGCCTGAAGCACTGAATGAAACAGCTTGGGAGGATGGCCTCTACCAAAAGTACCCCTGCCTCCAGATGAGGCACTGCTAAAGCCAGCAGAATGACGAGGTCTCTTACAGACCCCTTACCTCCCTGTTCAAGAACCATCTCAACTTGCCTGGCGACATTGGTAGCCGCTTGAAAAGATATCTCACTCCCAACCTCCTTAGCCATATGCAATTTAATTGGCTGATCAAGTCCCTCAATAAACCTCCTCACCTTCTCTCTCTCGGTAGGAAACAGAAGAAGAGCATGACGGGCCAAATCCATAAAATGGGTCTCGTATTGAGTAACAGTCATACTACCCTGCTGGAGACGCTCGAACTGAGGACGATGCTCCTCTCTCAATGTGATAGGCAGAAACTTCTCTAGGAAGAGCTGAGAGAACTGGTCCCAAGTAAGAGCAGGCGATCCAGCTGGTTTGAACAACAAATAATTTCTCCACCATTTCTTGGCGGAACCAGTCATCTGAAATGCAACAAAGTCGACCCCATTGGTCTCCAATATACCCATGTTCTAAAGCACCTCATGACATCTGTCGAGATACTCCTGGGGATCCTCTGAAGTAGCACCACTAAAATGAACTGGGAAGAGTTTGGGAAACCTGTTCAATCTCACAAAGCCTCAGAAGACATAGCTGACCCAACATCGGTCTGTGCCGCAACAACCAGCTGAACTACTTCGACTGGATGAGCTTCTAGAGTTTGATACTGGGGAGCCATCTGGTCCAGAGTATGAGTAGCAAGAGTCTAGGCTTCTCCTCCTGCCTGATAGACAGTTGGTGCCATGGGAAATGTGCTAGTCTGGGCCACACTCTCCATAAGGCCAAGCAAACGGACTAAAGCATCCTAAAGCACTGGGGTGGCAATGAACCCCTCCGAGACCTGATCTGGTCTGCAGGAATAGTCTGGGCTGGAACCTCCTTGTCAAACTCTACCTGAGGCTCCACTGTTGGGGCTGCTGCTCGGGCTCTAGGCTGAGCCCTGCCCCTGCCTCTGGAACGGCCTCGGCCTCGACCTCTGGAACGGCCTCGGCCTCGACCTCTGCCTCTCGTAGGATCTGCTACTGGAGGCTCTAGCTGCTGCTCAGCTGAATAAAAGGTACGCGTTCTTGCCATCTGCGATAGAACAAGAGTTTAAGAGTTCAATCAGTATTGAAACAAAATCGCACGACAGATAAGAATAGAAGTCAAATTTGTTCCTAAACTTCATAACCTCTGGGAGATAAGTACAGACGTCTCCGTGCGATTCCCTAGACTCTACTAAGCTTGTTCGTAATTGTGAGACCTAGGCAACCTAGTACTCTGATACCAACTTGTGACAACCCGGAATTCCCACTATCTGGACCGTGATGGCGCCTAACATTACACTTGCTAGGCAAGCCATGTTAGAGAATCATTAGCCAATTCCTTTACATTTTCAGCAATTAATAACAAATAAGTTATAAAGAGTGAAAATGAACACATAAATATATATAATAACTACAATATATATATATATATATATATATATATATATATATATATATATATATACTACCTAGAATGTCGAGTCACAATCCACGAACTTCTAAGATTTTTACTAAAATTAACTATCTGAAAGAAATACAACTGTTTTGGAAATAGAAGAAACAGTAAAATGAATGGTATAGAAGAGGACGCCAGGGCCTTCGGATGCTGGAAGGTCTACCTTAGGTCTCCTATCAGGTGGATCCTACAGCCAACCTCGCGATCAGCTCGGACCAGCTCCAAAATCTGCACAGGAAGTGCAGAGTGCAGTATCAGTACAACCGACCCCATGTACTGGTAAGTGCCGAGCCTAACCTCGACGAAGGAGTGACGAGGCTACGGCGGGTCACTTACAATGTAGCCTCTATGCAGTATATATATAATAAAAGCAGAAAAGGAAGACAAAATAGAATAAAGCAGTAACTTGTAAGAAATAACTACAGTTCTCAGAAGTAATTCAATGGCGTTCAGATACTACTAATCCCTAAGTACAATTAAGACTACAACTAATACAACTCAGGGAAAGCATAAACACATATATTGTTGCGGCGCGTAACCTGGTCCCACCATACATATCATATTCCTCCCTTATTTCCTCATAATAGCATAACAACAGAATATAAATAATATGTTGCAGCATGAAACCCGATCCCACCATATCACAATAATCACAATCACAGTTCACCCTTATTCCACCAAACAATCCATCCTTATTACACCTGTTGCGGCGTGCAACCGATCCCACCGTACAATATCAATTCACCCTTATTCCTCCTCAATATATCACCCTTATTCCACCTGTTGCACCGTGCAACCCGATCCCTCCATATCAATATTAATTACTCAATGTACAAAAATTTCACAGTTCAAATCACAAAACCCTTCACAATGCTTTAACTTCAAACCGAAACAAATAAGAAGTTTGTATACCACGAAAGATTCACATAAGTGATACTACATAGTGAGACCAATTCAGAATATACCACAAAATTACCGATAAACCAGCTTAAGAAATTAATAGGAGAAATGAAACTACGGAAGGACTAATACCATTAACAGAGGGAAACAATATCTAACAAGTAGCAATTAGGCATGGAAATACAAGTACAACATATAGCATTTATGGTAGGGAAAGAAACAATATGAGAAGAACGGGAAAGAAACAGGCAAACAGATAAATCGGCGGCGCATAAGTACTCGTCACCTCACATATACGCCGCTCACATGAATTTCATATAGAAAATAGGTCGAGGGTTCCTAATCCCTCAAGTCAATATTAGGCACAACACTTACCTTGATCCACATGCCACTCAATGCTCAATTACAACTTTTCCTCTAGAATCCACCTCCAAACCACTCGTATCTATCCAAAAATGACTTAATAATATCAAATATTGCTAAAGAAACCAATTACAATGCATACATTTAGATTTCCCAAGTTTTCCCCCCAAAAGTCAAAAATCTACCCCGGGCCTGCTTGGTCAAAACCCTAGGTTCGGACAAAAATCCATTCACCCATTCACCCTCGAGCCCGATTATGTAATTTGTTTCAAAATCCGACCTCAATTCGAGGTCTAAATTCTAATTATGTAAAGATCCCTAATTCTACCCAAACCCCCAATTTCTACCATAAAAATCCTAGATTTTAGGTTGAAAATTCATGAAATGTAATGGGTAATTGAAAGAAAGTAGGTTAGAGTCACTTACCAGCAAATTGGGGAAGAAGAAGTCTTGGAAAAATCGCCTCTAAGGTTTTAGGTTTTGAAAATTTGAGAAGTGAACTAAAAATCTCGTCCAAAAATCATTTTGATAAGTTGCAGGTGTCGCATTTGCGACCTGGTGTTCGCAAATGTGATCCTCGCAAATGCAAAGAACCTATCGCAAATGTGAATGTATCTTTATTCCTACTATCTTCACAAATGTGAAGAAAACCTCGCAAATGCGAGCCTGACTCTTTCGCAAATTCGACCATGTGATCGCAAATGCGATCTCTGCCTTCCCGCGTCCCAGTTCGCAAATGCGAAGATATGTTCGCAAATGCAAAAACTATAAGGCCCGTCTATTCTTCGCAAATGCGAGAAATAGCTTGCAAATGCGGAACCTGCAGTGGTCGAAATTGTGATGCCTGATGCGAGATCAGAGGCCTGCACCAGATATTGCAACGACAACTATGTTCTAAGTCCAATTTTCATTCTGTAGCCTATCCGAAACTCACCGAGCCCTAGGGGATCCAAACCAAACATGAATACAAGAGTAAAAACATCATATGAACTTGCGCGCGCGATCAAATCCCCAAAATAACACATAGAACTACTAATTGAACACCAAATCACATGAAATTTTCAAGAAAACTTTGAAATTCCTATTTTCACAACCGGATGTCCGAATCACGTCAAACCAACTCCATTTTCATCAAATTTCACAAAAAATTCAAAAATATGGTATTGGACCTATACCAGATTCCGGAGCCAAAAAACGGACCCGTTATCCAAAAATTCAAACTTTGGTCAGACACTTCAATTTCATTAAGGTTTAAACTTTCAAGTTTCGACATAGTCCAATTTCTCGGGGTAGGGACTTCTGATTTCAATTCTGGGCATACGCCCAAGTCCAAATCACGATACAGACCCACCAGGACCGTCAGAACACGAATTCGAGTCCGTTTACCAAAAGTGTTGTCCGAAGTCAACTCAAATGAGGTTTTTAGGCAAAATTTCTTATTTATATAAGTTTTTAACATAAAAGCTTTTCGGAAAGACGCCCGGACTGCGCATGCAAATCGAGGAAGTCTAAAACATGACTTTTAAAGGTTTTAGATCAAGAATTAGGTTTAAATCATAAGATGACCTATCAGGTCATCACATTCTCCACCTCTAAAATAACCGTTCGTCTTCGAACGGACATAGGAAAGTACATGAACTGGTGAATAGGTGTGGATATCTACTCCGCAAGTCTGACTCGGACTCCCAAGTATCTGCCTCGACGGGCTGACCTCTACACTGCACTCGGACTGAAGGATAACTCTTCGACCTCAACTGACAAACCTGTCGGGTTAGAATAGCCACAGGCTCCTCCTCGTAAGTCAAATCCTTGTCCAACTGAACAGAGTTGAAATCTAACACGTGGGACAGATCACTGTGATATATTCGGAGCATGGACATATGGAATACCGTATGAACTACTAATAACCCCGGAGGCAATGCCAGCCTGTAAGACACCTCTCCAACTCTCTCGAGAATCTCAAAAGGTCCGATATACCTAGGGCTCAGCTTGCCCTTATTTCTAAACCTCATGAAACCCTTCATGGGTGATACCCGAAGCAACACTCTCTCCCCCACCATGAATGAAACATCACGAACTATACGGTCGGATAACTCTTCTGCCTGGACTGAGCTGTGCGAAGTCGATCCTGAATAATATTGACCTTATCCAAGGCATCCTGTACTACATCTGTACCCAGTAATCGAGCCTCCTTCGGCTCAAACCACCCAATTTGCGACCGACACCGCCTACCATATAATGCCTCATAGGGAGCCATTTGAATGCTCGACTGGTAGCTATTTTTGTAAGCGGAGTCTGCAAGGGGCAAGAATGAATCCCACGATCCTCCGAAGTCTATAACACATGCGTGGAGCATATCCTCTAGAATCTGAATAGTGCGCTCGGACTATCCGTCCGTCTGAGGATGAAACGTTGTGCTCAACTCAACCTGCGTACCCAACTCACGATGTACTTCCCTCCAGAAGTACGAGGTGAACTGCGTACCTCGATCAGAAATGATAGACACGGGCGCACCGTGAAGTCAACTCAAATGAGATTTTTAGGCAAAATTTCTTATTTTTATTAGTTTTTAACATAAAAGCTTTTTGGAAAAACGCCCGGACTATGCAAGCAAATCGATGAAGGCTAAAACATGACTTTTAAAGGTTTCGGATCATATAATTAGGTTTAAATCATAAGATGACCTATCGGGTCATCACAAGAATAGTTTACGTTTAGTTCAAAGCTTCAACAAGTCAATAAAAAGATTTTAAAAATGCCTTGGAGCAACTCTGAATTGATAGTGTAATTGGCAACTGAAAATGCAAAAAGCTACTTCAATTGGTGACATACAACACCTCTTTTAGTTGCGAACGTATTAAGTCACTACAGAAGGTTTTCTGGAAATGCAAGGCGCCACTACAATTAGCGACCTCTTTTAGCGGCGACGTTGGTAGTCGCCACAGAAGGTTGTCACTGAAATGTTCACCAAAAACTTTATTTCATCTTGTGCTCTAATAGTAATAAAGATGAAAATGAGTAGATTGCTTTTTAAAGTGTTACATTTCTCATAAGAAAATATTTGGCTAATCTAAACTATTTTTATTTTATTTTTTCTTACATATATTTTTTGTGAAAGTATTCCACCAAGGGTTGGACCAATGTGAACGTGCGTCCGCTCCTATTGCATTATTATTAATATTTTATTAGTATATTTTGTGGCCATCATGATCATCAAAAATAGTAAGCAAATGCGCCACAAAATGAATTTTAGGTATATATAGCACCACTTTTGGTGACGACTACAGAGGCTAGTAGAGTAATTCAAAAAAGAATTGGTAGTTGAGTAATTCAAAAAGGAAAAGAGAAAGGAAAAGGTCAAATCACTCTATGGGACACTCTTAAACTCAGTAAATTTGATATATATATATATATATATATATATATATATATATATATATATATATATATATATATATATATATATATATATATATATATATATATATATATATATAACGCGTTGAATATGAGGTTGTTATTATGCTTGTTTTCGTTGATCAGAGAGGAATTCTTACCTAAGTTTTATTAATTTGTAAGATATAAGTGCATAAAGATGCTTTACCCATATTAAGAACTCCACACTGTCTCTTCACAAGATGTGTAATTATATATATATATATATATATATATATATATATATATATATATATATATATATATATATATATATATATATATATATATATATATATATATATATATATATATATATATATATATATATGTGTGTGTGTGTAACTACCCAGTCGGTCTTTACACATAATTTGCATTATATTTGATGTTATTGCCTTGTCATAGGTTGGTTATACTGTTTATGATGTGTTAGAGTTGGTTAGCTCAGGTTAGGAGTGGTTATAGAAGGAGTTAAGACACTTAGCCTCTAAAAGTAGCTTTAGAGTTGAAAAAGTCAACTAAGAGTTGACTTATTGGTAAACGATTTTGGAATACGGATTTTATGGCTCGGATAGCTTCGTTAGGTGATTTGGGACTTAAAAGTGTGTTTGAAATATTTTTGTGATGTCCGGTGTAGAATTAGGCTTGAATTGACGAAAGTTAGTTTTTGGCGATTTCCGATCGGCAGTGAAAAATAGGCTATCGGGGTCAGAATGGTATTTTGGAAGTTGGAACAGGTTTGTAATAGTATTTTGGATATGTGTGCAAAATTTCAGGTCAATCGGATGTGTTTTGGTTGGTTTCGTCGTCGTTGGTGGAATTTAGAAATTTCAAAGTTCATAGGCTTGAATTTGATGTGATTTTGGTGTTTTGATATTTTTTGGGTGTTTGGAAGGCTCGACTAAGTTTGAATGATGTTATGGGATGTGTTGGTATATTTGTTGAGATTTCCGAGGGCCTCAGGTGGATTTCGAAAGGTTAACAGATCAATTTAGACTAGAAGAAAAGCTGCTGGATTTTTTTCACAGCAGCATGAACAGTAACTTGGGTGAACAGTACTCGGGCGAACAATAAAACGCGTGAACAGTACCGCGAAAATTCTGGACAGTATAAAAATAAACCCTCCACGACCAATACCCACTTTTTCCCCATTTTTGTACGTAAAGAGAGATTTGGAGCGATTTTGAAGAGAGGAAATCATTGTTCTTCATTGAGGTAAGGATTTTGGACCCTAATACTCGATTATATGTAATTAAGGATCAAATATTAGTGTTTAATTCATGAAAATCAGTAGAAAAAGATGGAGTTAGGGCTTGAGATTATGATACCTTTAGGGTTCGAGTTGAGGGGTCAAACGAACTCCGACTTTAGCATTCTTTATATGTACGGACTCGTGAGACGATGAAGAACATTTTGGTATAAAATTTTTTGAGTTTTGAGACGTGGGCTCGAGGGTCAGGTTTTGGCTAATTTCGGGTTTTGTGCTAAAATTGGTACTTTTCAATTGGAATTCATTCCCTAAGCATAATTTGATGATAAGAATTTGATCTTGGTAGATTTGGAGCACTCGGAAGTTGATTCGAGAGGCAAGCGGGTTGCATAGTAGCTTTTCGGGCTAGTTTGAGGTAAGTAATGTCTTTAAATCCTGTCCTGAGGGTATGAAACACCGAACTTTACATCCTTTCACGGTTTTTGAGTGACGCACACACTGAATGACGAGTGTGGGGTGTGCACGAATTGGAAATTTGGAAATATGTTTCCTTTTTAGGCAACTATTGAGTTGCGAAACTACTTTTAAAGCCTATTCCTTATAGTATTGATATGTTTTGATATAATTGAGATGTAAGCCATGTTTGGGGCCTAGTGCCGATCTTTTTTAACCCCTTGGGCTATTTTNCAGTATTGATATGTTTTGATATAATTGAGCTGTAAGCCATATTTGGGGCCTAGTGCCGATCTATTTTAACCCCTTGGGGGCTATTTTCCTGATAATTCCTCACTTAGAAATTATGATTTTACACTCAGTCTTTCCTGATAAATTGTTTTGACACTCAGCGCTTGTTGATATTAATTCTTGAAATGAAATATTGTTTTGGGTCGAGAACCCTGTTTATTTATGGCCCGAGTGTCATGTTGAGAGTGTCTGACTGAGTGAGGCCGCGGGACAATATTGTGAGGATGTTATGTTATGAGAGAGGCCGAGTGCCTGAGAGTGATTGATGCCATGATTTGGCTTGTTTATAGCGCTTGGGCTGTAGGAGCCCCTCCGGAGTCTGTACACACCCCCAGTAAGCGCATGTACCTACTGAGTGCCAAGTGCCGAGTGCCGAGTGCTGAGTGACGAGTGATTGGGAGGCATGAGTGGAAGTGAGGATGCCCGAGGGGCTGATATTGAGTGACCGTGAGGTGCTGAGTGACTGTTACAGAGTGATGGTGAGCTACTAAGGGAATATTTATGAGTGATGATTATGGCCCGAGGGGCAGATTTTTGATGATATTTTACTGAGTTTTGATTATGATTCACTTCATTTTTCAAACTGATATTTTTAGGAGTTTTACTGAGAAATACTGGAAAATATTCTTGTTTTAAAGAATTTTTACGGAAACTGGTTTGAACATCTATATACCTTATTGAGCCGTGGCATTTTATTGTTTTGTGTATTGGTGTATTTGTGTTGTGTGTTTTTTATTCTCAGAATGTGATTTATTTTCATTACTACTGAGTTGGTGTACTCATCATTACTCCCTGTAGCTCTGTGTACAGATCCAGGTACTAGTGCGGAGCAGTATCCATATTTGTTCGTTATCAACAACATTTACGGGATTTCGAGGTAGTTGTTCAGCGTCCGCAGCTTCTCCACTTCCCTTCTTCTTATAGTATTAGCAGAGTTAGTTATATTCTTAGATGCTCATGACCATGTTGACTTCAGTACTGGGGGAATTGTTTAAACAGTGGATTATTTTATATTTGCCTAAAGACTTAGGATATTTTCATGCTTGCTATGCTGATATTTAATGATATTGCGTTATTTGATTAAACTAAGTGTGTAGTTATGTGATTGTTGTCTAGCCTAGTTCCACGATAGGCGCCATCATGGCCTGTTGGTATTTGGGGTCGTGACAAGTTGGTATCATAGCTCTAGGTTACATAGGACTCAACGGTCATGAGCAGGTTTAGTAGAGTCTTACGGATCTGTATGGAGACGTCTGTACTTATCTTCGAGAGGCTGCAGAGCTCTTAGGAAAAAAGAAATCTCATTTTCTTGAACTCTTTCGTGCCAATATATTAGTTCTTGAAATCTAAAGTCATGTTGTTTCATTCTCTCACAGATGGTGAGGACACGCAATACCGATCAGGGTGACCAGACACCAGCCAGACCCACAAGGGGTCGGGGCCGTGGTGAGTTAGGGGACCAGCCCGTGTAGCAACCGGGACAGTACCACAGGATCCCCCTGTCATTCAGGATCAGGTTCCTGCCGAGGGTACTCCAGCGGGACAGGCTCAGGCACCGACAGTGCCTATTGTTATTTCGGGTCTTCAGGAGACCCTGGCTCAGATATTGACGGTGTGTACCAGTTTAGCTCAGGCAGTTGCTATGTCTACTACTGCCGCTGCAGCTCAGGCCGGGGGAGGCATTCAGACTCCGGCTGCCCGGACACCTGAGCCGACTGGACAGGGTATTCAGGCACTAGGGGTAGTCCCAGCCCAGCCGGTTGCCCCAGTTCAGGACTATGTGGTTCCTGCTATGCCTGAGGATGAGCAACGCAGGCTGGAGAGGTTCATTAGACTTCAGCCTCCGGCTTTCAGCGGTATAGAGGGCGAGGTTGCCCAAGGGTTTCTAGATAAGTGCCAGAGGATATTACGTACTGCGGGTATTTTGGAGACCAACAGGGTCTCATTTGCTACATTTCAGTTTGTTGCTGCTGCTTTCACTTGGTTGGAGGCATTTGAGAGGCGTAGGTCAGTTGGTTCAGCACCACTCACCTGGCAGCAGTTCTCCGCGCTCTTTTTGGAGAAGTATGTTCCTCAGTCCCACAGAGAGGAGCAGCTCAGACAGTTTGATCAGCTGTGCGAGGGAGAGTTGTCAGTTACTCAGTACGAGATGAGGTTTTCCGAGTTGGCTAGACATGCTTCGGTGTTAATCCCTACTGACAGGGAAAGGATCAGGAGGTTTGTAGATGGTCTCACATATCAGCTTCGCATTTTGATGACCAGAGACCAGGTGGGTTACTTCAGAGGTTAGATATTCCGGAGTGGAAGTGGGAGCGGATCACTATGGACTTTGTAGTTTGACTTCCACGGACTTCGAAGGGTTTCGATGCTATTTGGGTCATTGTGGATAGGTTGACCAAGTCTGCGCACTTCATTCCTATCAGTACTACTTATGCTTCAGAGCGGTTAGCGAGTATCTACATCAGGGAGATTGTCTGATTGCATGGGGTTCCAGTTTCTATCATTTATGACAGAGGCACACAGTTCACATCTCAATTTTGGAAGAACGTACAGAGAGGTATGGGTACTGAGGTAGAGTTGAGCACTGCATTTCATCCTCAGACCGACAGGCAGTCGGAAAGTACTATTCAGATTTTGGAGGACATGTTACGTGCTTGTGTGATTGATTTTGGTGGTTCATGGGATCAGTTTCTGCCACTAGCAGAGTTTGCATATAATAACAGCTACCAGTCCAGTATTCAGATGCTCCGTATGAGGCTTTATATGGTAGGAGGTTTAGATCTCCGGTTTGTTGGTTCTATCCCGGTGAGGCTAAGCTATTGGAACAAATTTGATTTAGGATGCGTTGGAAAAGGTGAAGTTGATTCAGGAGCGACTTCGCACGGCCCAGTCTAGGCAGAAGAGTTATACGGACTGAAAGGTCCGGGATGTGTCGTTTATGGAAGGTGATAAGGTACTGCTAAAGGTATCACCCATGAAGGGTGTTATGAGGTTCGAAAAGAGGGGAAAGCTGAGTCCTCGGTTTATTGGTCCTTTTGAGGTGCTTCGGAAGGTTGGGAATATGGCTTATAGACTTGCCTTGCCACCTAGCTTGTCGAGTGTTCATCCGGTATTTCATGTGTCGATACTCAGGAAGTATGTTGGTGACCCGTCTCATGTCTTGGACTTCAGCACAATTTAGCTTGAGGATGATATGTCATATGAGGTTAAGCCAGTGGCTATTTTGGCTCGCGATGTCAGAAAGTTGAGGTCCAAGGATATAGCTTCGGTGAAGGTTCAGTGGAGAGGTCAGCCAGTGGAGGAGGCTACTTGGTAGACCGAGCGGGAGGTGCAGGGAAGATATCCTCATTTGTTTGACACTCCAGGTATGTTTCTAGACCGTTCGAGGACGAATATTTGTTTAAGAGGGGGAGAATGTAACGACCCGGTCGGTCGTTACACAGAATTTGCATTATATTTGCTATTATTGCCTTGTCATAGGTTGGTTATACTATTTAGGATGTGTTAGAGTTGGTTAGCTCAGGTTCGGAGTGGTTATAGAAGGAGTTAAAACACTTAGCCTCTAAAAGTAGCTTTAGAATTGAAAAAGTCAACTAAGAGTTGACTTATTGGTAAAAAATCTCAGTATGAGGATTTTATGGATCAAATAGCTTTGTTAAGTGATTTGGGACTTAGGAGTGTGTTCGGAATAATTTTGTGATGTCCGGTGTAGAATTATGCTTGAATTGGCGAAAGTTAGTTTTTGGTGATTTTCGACCGGTAGTGGAAAATAGGCTATTGGGGTCAGAATGGAATTCCGGAAGTTGGAACAGGTTTGTAATAGTATTTTCGATATGTGTGCAAAATTTCAGGTCAATCGGATGTGTTTTGGTTGGTTTCGGCATCGTTGGTGGAATTTAGGAATTTCAAAGTTCATAGGCTTGAATTTGATGTGATTTTGGTGTTTTGATGTTGTTTTTGGTGTTTCGAAGGCTCGAATAAGTTCGAATGATGTTATGGGACGTGTTGGTATATTTGTTGAGATTTTCGAGGGCCTCGGGTGGATTTCGAAAGGTTAACGGATAAATTTAGACTAGAAGAAAAGCTGCTGCATTTTTTCCACAGCAGCATGAACAGTAACTCGGGTTAACATTAACTCGGGCGAACAGTAACTCGGGTGAATAGTAACTCGGATTGAACAGTAACTTGGGTAACAGTACCGCAAAAATCCTGGATAGTATAAAAATAAATCCTCCGCGACCAATACCCACTTTTTCACCATTTTTGTACGGAAAGAGAGCTTTGAGGCGATTTTGAAGAGAGGAAATCATTGTTCTTCATTGAGGTAGGGATTTTGGACCCTAATACTCAATTATATGTGATTAATAATAAAATATCAGTGTTTAATTCATGAAAATCAGTAGAAAAAGATGGAGTTAGGGCTTGAGATTATGAGACCTTTAGGGTTCGAGTTGAGGGGTCAAACGAACTCCGACTTTAGCATTCTTTATATGTACGAACTCGTGCGATGATGAAGAACATTTTGGTATAAAATTTTTTGAGTTCCGAGACGCGGGCCCGAGGGTCGGGTTTTGGCTAATTTCGGGGTTTGTGCTCAAATTGGTACTTTTCAATTGGAATTCATTCCCTAAGAATAATTTGATGATAAAAATTTGATCTTGGTAGATTTGGAGAACTCGGAAGTTGATTCGAGAGGCAAGCGGGTTGTAGAGTAGCTTTTCGGGCTAGTTTGAGGTAAGTAATGTCTTTAAATCCTGTCCTGAGGGTATGAAACCCCGAACTTTACATCCTTTCACGGTTTTGGAGTGACACACACACTGAATGACGAGTGTGGGGCGTGCACGAATTGGAAATTTGGAAATATGTTTCCTTTTTAGGCAACTATTGAGTTGCGAAACTGCTTTTAAGGCCTATTCCTTATAGTATTGATATGTTTTGATATAATTGGGTTGTAAGACATATTTGGGGCCTAGTGCCGATCTGTTTTAACCCCTTGGGGGCTATTTTCCTGATAATTCCTCACTTAGAAATTATGATTTTACACTCGGTATTTCCTCATAAATTATTTTGACACTCAACGCTTGTTGATATTAATTCTTGAAATGAAATACTGTTTTGGGTCGAGAACCCTATTTACTTATGGCCCGAGTGGCATGTTGAGAGTGTCTGATTGAGTGAGGACAACGGCCAATATTGTGAGGATGTTATGATATGAGAGAGGCCGAGTGCCTGAGAGTGATTGATGCCATGATTTGACTTGTTTATAGCGCTTGGGCTGTAGGAGCCCCTCCAGAGTCTGTACACACCCCAAGTGAGCACAAGTACCTACTGAGTGCGAGTGTCGAGTGCCGAGTGTCGAGTGCTGAGTGACGAGTGACGAGTGATTGGGAGGCATGAGTGGAAGTGAGGATGCCCGAGGCGCTGATACTGAGTGACTGTGTGGTGCTGAGTGACTGTTACAGAATGATGGTGAGGTGCTGAGGGAATATTTATGAGTGATGATTATGGCCTGAGGGGCAGATTTTTGATGATATTTTACTGTGTTCTGATTATGATTCACTTCATTTTTCAAACTGATATTTTTGGGAGTTTTACTGAGAAATACTGGAAAATATAATTGCTTTAAAGAATTTTTACGGAAACTGGTTTGAACTTCTATATACCTTATTGAGTCGTGGCATTTTATTGTTTTTTGGATTGGTGTATTTGTGATTTGTGTTTCTTATTCTCAGACTGTGATTTATTTTCATTACTACTGAGTTGGCATACTCATCATTACTCCCTGTACCTCTGTGTACAAATCCAGGTACTAGTGCGGTGCAGTAGCCATATTCGTTCGTTATCAACAACATTTACGGGATTTTGAAGTAGCTGTTCAGCGTCCGCAGCTTCTCCACTTCCCTTATTCTTATAGTATTAGAATTTGATTCATAAACATTTATTAAGATATTAGCAGAGTTAGTTATATTCTTAGATGCTCGTGATCATGTTGAGTTCAGTCCTGGGGGAATTTTTTAGACAGTGGATTATTTTATATTTGCCTAAAGACTTAGGAAATTTTCATGCTTGCTATGCTGATATTTAATGATATTGCGTTATTTGATTAAACTAAGTGTGTAGTTATGTGATGGTTGGCTAGCCTAGTTTCACGATAGGCCCCATCATGGCCTGTTGGGATTTGGGATCGTGACAATATATATATATATATATATATATATATATATATATATATATATATATATATATATATATATATATATATATAGAGAGAGAGAGAGAGAGAGAGAGAGAATTGAGAAGGAGATTGTTCTTACGCTTGTTTTCGTTGTTCACACTTCAAAAATATATCGTGTAATTTTGAACATGAAAAAGTTGAACGTGATAGATCAAGATGTGCCAAGCTAGAAAATTAACCAAATTTAGGTGAAATATACGATCCAAAGAAATTATTACTTAGGAGATAAAACAAGTCTTTTGAGATTAGAGAGATGAAAGAGGCTACTGTTGGACTGAAACTATACCATATTAACCATAAGACATTTATTGTACCAGGGGACACAGTGGAGGAGATAGGATTTCCGCTAAGGGAGTTCAAAAAAGAAGAAATTTAAGAAAGATTATAGCTAGTTGGAATTAAACCAATGACCTTACAAAGATTTTGATTCGTTAATTACTAAGTTATGATTTTGGGCTGTGTCAACTGTCATGGGAATTCAAAACATAATATATAGAGGTAAATAATTAATTTTGACTTATAATTTTTCAGCCAAGGGGGTTCGGGGCGAACATCCAGAACCTAAATGTGGTTCTTTTGGACAAGTGTGACCGAAATAAGTTTTTGAAAAAGTGACATATCTATATATAACGCCCTTTTAAAGGGCACTATACTTTAATGTCCGTTTTAGACGTTAAGGTAATAGCCTCTTTAAAAGAGCGTTATATATAAAACACCTTTGTAAAATGCAATATACACATATAGCGCGGTTTAAAAAAGCGTTATACCTGTTTTGTGGGCCCACCAATAAGTCTCCTACGTTTAACTGATATAACAATAGTTCAAATGGGTATAGGGCCTTTTAAAAGAGCGCTATACCTCAAAAAATTCAACCCCTCGATCTAGGCATTTCCTTATTTAAAGGCGTTAGGATTTTACAAAAATCCGTTAAAAAATATTCCTAAATCCTATTAAAAATTTTTAACGGATTTTTGTAAAATCCTAACGCCTTTAAATAAGGAAATGCCTAGATCGAGGGGTTGAATTTTTTGAGGTATCGTTGTTATGTAAAAAAATGAGTGTGAGGAAACGTTTGGTAAACTTTAAAGTAACAAGAAGATATCCGTATTCCGTAACTCCGCAAGGGGTTGTTTGTTACGCTGAGTTTAACATCGAGGGTGATGAAACTTTGAGTGATTTTTTGAGGACTCCGGATGAATACCGGGAATTTCTTGTGATAAAAATATTGGAAATGTACGTCAAGGTTGAAGACGTTCGCAATAATAGGGTTGCGCATAGTAGGGATAACCCTCAGTCATTAGATGGTTATTCTGGAGCAGTTTTTACCGGACATGTTTCGGCTGAAAGAGTTTGGCCTGATTTAAACTTATCACCACGGGCGAATGAGGAGAGAGGAAATAATTTCTCTCCTGCTTTACATAATCCACAAGCGAGTGGTAAACTTCAATTTTCCTTTTTGTTACGATGTATATTTTTTTTGTATTGAATTTGTATTAACACTCATATATTCCGCAGGAGGTACTATCCAAATATGAATTTTACAAGTTATGAACCCACGCCCAATTGGAATATGCATACTCTTGGTGTGTTGGATCATGGTAGTCAATCCGGGAGTCATCACCACCAGATAATGTCCATCATGGAATGTCAACACATTATGACTTGTAAGTGAAGTAATACAACTATATGTAAAGTATTTATTAATTTGAGTAGCTTATTATTTTGTAGTTTGTGCAGTGAAAACGAGCAAGTTGAACCACCTGTCCTAAATCAATTTCCCCAAGACGACATATTAAATCAGGAACTGGCAGATGCACAGAGTGAGGAAGAGAACAGTGATTATGACAACAATGACGATGAGTCCGGAGATGACACACCGTTCCCTCATGAGGTTGGTGACGAGGAGGAAGAGAATGATGGACCTGATTTGATGAGGGAGTATGCCCACCCCTATTAGACCAAGACTGTACGAGTCCCAAGTGTCGTTTAATTCAAGGCAGATTCCCTACCTTGATCATTTTCCAAGTATGCCGGATGTGGATGCTCTCACAAGGGATTTTGATGAAATTCGGACAACAATATGGGATGAGTCTAGACGAACGGTACTGGCAAAGTGCATGCTTTTTCCTGATAAAGCGCGCATAAGTAGGGCGACGAAAATGTACAGGTAAAAGAGTGTCGTGAGATGAAGGTATGTGAGTCAAGTCCGGATGTATACAAGGTTGTTTGTCGCAGATGGTTTGGGGTTTGTCATTGGATGCTGCGTGCGAGCAAGAAGAAAACAGGTTTGTGGCAAGTGGGTAAATACATTGCCATCCACACTTGTGAAATGGACACGTTCACTGAGAATCACTACAACTTGGATATTGACTTGATTTATCTTGTCCTTATTCCACACCTTGAAGCATCCATAAGGTATAAAATAAAAGAGTGCATCACATCAGCCCACCAGGAATATGGCCATACCATTACCAAAAGAAAGGCATTTCTCGAGCGCAAACGTGCGTTTGAAATTGTTTATGGTAGCTGGAATAAGTCATTTGCAGCTCTACCCAGGTACATGGACTCACTGCATCACTTTAACCCCGGGACGGTTGTTGCATAGAAGCTTGAGAAGAGTCCGGGAATACCAAAATATATATTCAATTACGTGTTCTGGGCATTTAAACCAAAAATAGATGGTTTTCTGCATTGCCGGCCGGTAATATCCATAGACAACACTCATGTCTACGGGAAGTATGATATGAAGTTGTTGATCGCCATTGCAGTAGATGCTAATGGACAAATATTTCCTCTAGCTTTTGCTATTTGTGCCAATGAAAGTCAAGAGACGTGGACGCTGTTTTTGAACCATTTGAAAGAGAACGTTGTCAAAGAACGTTTAGTTCAAGTATTCGTCTAATATCTGATCGAAATGGTGGTATCTTAAGTTCTTCAGAGAATTTGCCTACATGGCAAGAACCTTATGCCTACCATCGTTACTGTGTGAGGCACCTGAAGGACAATTTCCAGAAGGCATATCCCAACAAGGATCTGCATGATTTAATGTGGATGGCTGCAACAGACCACCAAGAGCATAAATTTCAGAGGCACATGGAATCTATCAGGTAGGAAGACGAGGCAGCCTATTGTTGCTTACTGCGACATAAGCCTGAAAAGTGGACTTTGCATGCGGATGGTGGCAGAAGATGGGGAATTCTGACTACAAATGTGTTAAAGTCTTTCAACGGGTTATTGAATTCGGCACGAGGATTGCTTGTCACTGCCATGGTGCGGATGTCATTCAAGCAGATGGCGGAGAAGTTTGTTGAAAGAGCCGCAGCTGCAACGTCATTGATGGAAATGGTTGTTGAATTTATGCCATTGTCAATGAAGAGATTTGAGAAATATAGGTGGCGAGCACATTGGAATTCATTTTTACAGTATGATCGCGACATCAATATTTTTGAAGTTATCCACCAAAACTAGGGGAATAATGTATACACCATATATGAATCTAGAAGGTTATGCTCTTGTGGAAAATGGTCCATCTACCACATGCCGTGCTCACATTCCATCAGGTGCTTTCAACATGTTGGGTTAGGGCCAACCAACTACGTTGATAAACAATATAGTGTTGTTGTATACTTAAACACCTATAGTAGGAACTTGCAGCCAGTGGGTGTTGAGCATTATTGGCCGCCGGAACCATTTAAAATGGTGTGTAACAAGGAGTTTTTGCCTCGAATACAGGTGCAAAAGAGAACGCGCATACAGAACCAAATGGATGTTCCTGATACCGTTTATGCGCGCAAATGTTGTATATGCTCGCAAATAGGACACAACCATCGAAAATGTCCTTCGGTTGGTGTCACGACCCAAATCTCCCTCTGTTGGGTATCATGATGGCACCTAGTCTTAAGGACTAGGTAAGCCTAATATTCAAGAATAACAACAATAATAAATAGAATCTAATACTTTTAATCCTTTACACATTTAATATTCCCAAAACCCGGAAGTACAAGTCATAAGCTTTTAAGAATTTACACTAAACTCCTAAAATATACCATTGTTCAGAAATAAGTGCAACAGTGCAAACAAAAGATAAGATGGTGACTCCGAAACCGCAAACACTGAAGCGGTTTTACCTTGAGTCTCCACAACAGAAACTACTATCAATCACTCGACCGTCTATGCGAAAATCTGGAATCTGCAAAAAATGTGCAGAAGAGTAGTATGAGCACACCACAGTGATGTCCAGTAGGTATCAAGACTAACCTCGGTGAAGTAGTGATGAGGACTAGTCAAGACACCCACTGGTCAATTAAAAACTGAACAAGTATCAATATAGAAACCAGGGAATAATGATATACATAAAGGCTACACAATATAGCTAACAAGACAGTTAGATCGATAAAGAAGGAAAACAATAAGTATCGGCGGAAACCATGACGTAACACAAAGACTGAATAGAAGACAGACAATCCGGCATGTAAATATGCAACACGAGCATGTAATGACTCAACAACTTCAACCACTTCTACATCAAATTCATAGTCGTATCCATGAGGTTCTGAACCTCGGACAAATCATCATTTACGGGTCCCAGTATCCGAACCCTAACACTTGGCATCTTGGCCCTCATTCGAGTACTAACTGCACGGACGACTCACATGCCAATTGGGTCATCCCCACCCTTACGGTAAGCACAACAAGAGTATCTATACTTGACAACCACAACGAGTCCTGAATCCATTAGTAGTACTTAACTACATGTATGCTTGTGCAGGTGTCCTAACATGATTTCAACAACCAATAGACATAAGGAAAACAAAAGAGGCAACACGTACATTTCATCTCATAAATTTCCACACGAATGACTCACACAGTAAGTGTTCCAGTACACAATATCAACAACAAGGAATGCCCCCAGGCTAACATAATTATCACAAACAATCCCTACCATAGCCCACCTTATCACGACACGTGTGCAATATTAAAGTATATGCCCGCCTTGTTTCGCCACACGTGCATAAACATGTTCCCACCTTGTCACGCCGCATGCGCAACACTCAATCTCGTATCCCGCCTTATCACACCGCATGTGAAATATCAGTAGTAAACACGGCACGACAGAAACCTCGTGCAAATCCCCATATCAATAACCGCACGGCAGAAACCTCGTGCATCACCATAACTAGTACAACAACAACAACAACATGGGCAACAATTCGGAAAACAATTAATACATCAACTCAATAACCTTCGATCACAAGATAGGAAAAACTAGTTCACGAGAAATAAAAATAGTAAGGAGAGCTGGGCATATTAACAAATCACTCCACAAGCAGCAGAGAATAACCATAACTTCATTTAAGACCAAAACAATTATAGGTTGAGATGAAGATAATTGCAAGTTTGAGATACGCAATTTAGAAGATATAGCATGACAGTAAAGGAAATAAAACCTTCAGATAAGTCAATTAGGAGTCAAGTAGGCAATAGGAGTAAATCCAAACGTAAGAACTTCCACATTTAAGTAAATAAAGATGACACTAGAAATTAGGAAAGTCAATCATGCTAAGTACACTTCATACTCGGCGAATATAAGGATCTAAGATTCCTAAAGGGTCGACTTTCCACAAATAAGTCCGAGAATGAGCTCGTCACCTCGCGCACATGGACTACAATCAACATAGAAGACTCAAATCTTAAGGGGTAATTCCCCCACACAAGGTTAGGCAAGATACTTACCTCAACCACTCAAAACAAACTTGAAATCACGTTCTTGCCATGGGTATCCGACTCCCAGTGGACCGATCTACTCAAATCAATAGCATTGTATAAATAATACTACAAACAACTAGTTTAACAAATAAATTCGAAGCTAAGACGCGAAATTAGGAAAATTTCCCAAAACGTTCCCCGGGCCACGTCTCGGATTCGGGTAAAATTTATATTTTCCGGACACCCATTCACTCACGTGTCTAAACATATGAAAATCTCTCAAATCGAAGGTCAAAAACCCAATCAAAACTCAATAATTTGATCTATGAAGTTTATCCTATTTTCTACCCAAAATTTTCGAAATTAAAGGTTGGATTTTAGATTGGAAACATGGAAATTGTTCTATAATGGATAGAAATCACTTACCCAAAGTACCCAGGTGCAAAAGCCTCAAAAAATTGCCTCTCCTGAGCTCCCCAATTCAAAAATGGTGAAAATAACATAAACCCTCGGTTCTGCCCCTTTTCTGCCCAGAAATTCCGCACCTACGGTCCCGCACCTGCGGAACTATCATCGCAGGTGCGAAAACTCACTAAAAAGTCTGGGGTCACACCTGAGGTTAAATGGCCGCACCTGCGGAAAACTAACCGCACCTGCAAGGATTGGGGGTTTGGGATAATTCCGCACCTGCAAGGATTGGGGGTTTGGGATAATTCCGCACCTGCGAATTCCTCGCCGCACCTGCGTGTCCGCACCTGCGGAAGGTCCATCGCAGGTGCGAGACACCAGAACCAGCAATGGTTCAGCTGTCTCACAAGTTCTAAAAACACCCGATGAGCATCCTAAACGTACCCGAGGCCCTCGGGGACCCCGTCCAACCACACACACAAGTCATATAACTTAACATGGACTCGCTCGAGGTTTCAAACCACATAAAACAACACTAACACGATGAATTAAACTAAAAATCCATAAAAATTCTTCAAACTTCTTAAACATTAAGTTTAGCATTTAAGGTACGAATCACGTCAAACTAAGTCCGTCTCTTACCAAATTTCATAGATAACACATATAAATCATATCGAACCTGTACCGGGCTTCGGAATCATAATACGGGCCCAATATCACAGGTTTCGCCCAATNCGCACCTGCGAATTCCTCGCCGCACCTGCGTGTCCGCACCTGCGGAAGGTCCATCGCAGGTGCGAGACACCAGAACCAGCAATGGTTCAGCTGTCTCACAAGTTCTAAAAACACCCGATGAGCATCCTAAACGTACCCGAGGCCCTCGGGGACCCCGTCCAACCACACACACAAGTCATATAACTTAACATGGACTCGCTCGAGGTTTCAAACCACATAAAACAACACTAACACGATGAATTAAACTAAAAATCCATAAAAATTCTTCAAACTTCTTAAACATTAAGTTTAGCATTTAAGGTACGAATCACGTCAAACTAAGTCCGTCTCTTACCAAATTTCATAGATAACACATATAAATCATATCGAACCTGTACCGGGCTTCGGAATCATAATACGGGCCCAATATCACAGGTTTCGCCTCAAATTTCATTTTCAAAAACCTTTATATTTTCAGAAAACAATTTTCTTTAAAAATTCATTTCTCGGACCTGGGACCTCGAAATTCGATTCCGGGCGTGCGCCCAAGTCCCATATTTTTCTACGGACTGTCCGAGACCATCAAATCACGGGTCCAGGCCCGTTTACCAAAAATGTTGACTGAAGTCAACTTTACTCAAATTTCCAATACAAAATTTTCATTTTTATCAATTTTTCACATAAAGGCTTCCCGGCTACACGCCCGGGATGTGCACACAAATCGAGGTATGATAGAAGGAGGTTTTCACGACCTCGGAACACAGAATTAGATAGAATATACGGGATGACCCGTTTTGGGTCATCACAATCTCCCTCTCTTAAACAAACGTTCGTCCTCGAACGTGCTAAGATTTACTTTGAACTCATCAAATCACTGATTTCGCATTTCCAACACACACCCGCGGGTGATCCCACGTCACCCCCATCTACATAAGACTAACGAAACCACCACAATCGCAATTTAGCTTTTCTATTATTACCGATAAGCCTCATACCTTAATTTTTGACCTTCTACTCATTTCCAAAATACTCGAATCTAAATCCACATCTGACATTAGCCCCAACCAGATGAATTAACTCATGACTATACCCATAAGGCACGACCACACAATATGGCACATCACACATAGGCTCATAATAACACTTGGGTCGCAATGGCTGCCCGAGATCAACTCAGCATTGGCAATTAGCCTCATATCCGATAGAACTATATTCCCAACCTCCATCACACTTATAATAAAGCAAGAAACACGAAGACTTCATAGCCTTGACACCCAAATCACCAAGCCACAACTAACACCACCGGGCACACACCCCGCAAGATAAACTCAAGGAGCACAAAACGAAAATGACTGAATATGAAAGGAGAAGCACATAAGTAAACTATCAAACAAGCCCGACAGGCACGAATCTCTATCAATGCTAACTTACACAACAACATACCAAGGAAGAAACTAAAGCACATGTACAAATCACAAGGATACCATCCTGATACAATTTCCACTACGGTACTCAGCCCGGTCCAAACATATCGGATCACCAATATCACGAGGACCTCGCCCTCAAATATAAATCACATACCAAAAATATATCATATTAATTGAAATTCCTCCACTAATTCATCTTAGCTGATAAAAATCATAACGCTAGCTGATCTTACATCTCGATGGAGTATCAAGTCACAACTCGTAAACAAATTACTCAGGAATCGCATCAAACTTACCGTACTGGACAACAGGAATTTACTACTAGTCTCAAATATCTCGATACTGAATAGAGACAACAATAGGCATGGGATACTACTCACAGAATCTCCCAACAGGAGTAAACACAAAAATAGAGTGCAAAGCATGAAACTCAGTCATAAACAAAACAATAGTGAGGGAACTCCTCCCCACCAGCAGAGCTCTAATGAAATACAAAAAGTGCCCTCTGTAACAAAAAAAAACATACATGTACTATAACATTTGGCACAACGGCCTCCAACCTACTATACGAAACATATCAACGGGTCGGGCCTCCCCCTCTTGGGCGCCCTCTACTAGCCTGAGTGCCCTGCTGTAACACATCTTCCCGGAGCCTGGGACAATCTTTCATCCTGTGGATGATATCTCCACACTCAAAACAAACTCTCTGCTGACGTGGCTGTGGAAACTGCGCGACCCGAGTACTCTGAGACCCTTGAGTACCTGAAACCCCATGCGAAGCACGCAATGCAAACTGAACTGGCTGACCCATAAAACCTCTACCGTGTTATGCCCTGCCTCCATAATAAGGACCAGTAAATCTCTCTGGCCCACGAGGCCTCCTCACTTCTCTGCCCTCTCTCTCCTGGCCTCGTTTGACTTCTCTATCATAGTCCCGCATGTCGTCTCTCTCACGATCCAGCATGCCCCCAACTCTGCGAGCAATCCCTACCACCTGCTAAAATGAAATATCCGACTCTAACTCCCGAACCATGCTAAACTGAATATCACGCCTGAGGCCCTCGATGAATCTGCGAACACGCTCTTTAACTTTAGCAACCAAAGTAGGTGCATGCTTGGCCAAATCACTGAACCTGACGGCATACTCTGATACTGACATAGTGCCCTGGCACAACTGCTCAAACTCCGCACGCCATGCATATCCTCGGAGGTACTGAGGTACAAACTCACTCAAGAACATCTCTGAAAACTGACCCCATGTAAGTGAAGCTGACTCGGCCGGGCTACCCAACTCATATGCCCGCCACCACTGATAAGCCGCTCCCCTGAGTTGAAACATAACGAAAGCAATCCCGCTCGTCTCCACAATACCCATAGTACGAAGAATGCGGTGACACTCCTCCAGGAAACCCTGTGCATCATCTGTCGCCAATCCACTGAAGGTAGGAGGGTGGTACTTCTTGTACCTCTTGAGTCTAAGCTGTTCCACCTCAGATGCTGCTTCCCCAACCACGGGCTGAACTAAAATACTAGGTTGTGCGGCCATGACACCTGGAACCTGACCAACCTGATCTCGCGGCTCCGGAGTATGGGCGACGGGAGTCTAAGCTCCTCCCCCGCCCTATGAAGTTGCTGGTGCACCCGGAATCCATCCCGCTTGAGTTAAGGTACCAATCACATCCCAGAACTGTGCCAAGGTCTCCTGAAGTCAGAGTGTGACCACAAGCGCCTCTGGTCCCCCAACTAGAACTGTCAGCGGCTCCTCAACGGCTGCTCTGGCAGGTGCTCTAGCTGCGGCACGTGCCCCTCATCACCCTCTGCCTCTACCTCTGCCCCTGGAGGCATCTACTCCAGGGGTAACATCCTCAGAATCTACAGCTTGCGCCCTGACCATCTGTGAGAGAATGGAATGATAAATTTAAAACTTCAAGATCAATGAACTCGCACGATAGGAAAGAAGGAAGTGAAGTTATCCTAATAGTTTTGTAGCCCCTCGAAGATAACTACAGACGTCTCCGTACCGATCCGCAAGACTCTACTAAACTCGCTTATGACTCGTAGCACCTCTGAACCTAGGGCTCTGATGCCAACTTGTCACGACCCAAATCTCCCTCCGTTGGGTATCGTGATGGCACCTAGTCATAAGGACTAGGTAAGCCTAATATTCAGGAATAACAACAATAATAAATAGAATCTAATACTTTTCTAAATAAATAATCCTTTACACATTTAATATCCCCAAAACCCGGAAGTACAAGTCATAAGCTTTTAAGAATTTACACTAAACTCCTAAAATATACCACTGTTCAGAAATAAGTGCAACAATGCAAACAAAAGATAAGATGGTGAGTCCGAAACCGCGAACGCGGGAGCGGTTTTACCTTGAGTCTCCACAAACAGAAACGGTGCTACTATCAATCACTCGGCTGGCTATGCGAAAACATGGAATCTGCACAAAAATATGCAGAAGAGTAGTATGAGCACACCACAGTGGTGCCCAGTAAGTATCAAGACTAACCTCGGTGAAGTAGTGACTGGACTAGTCAAGACACCCACTGGTCAATTAAAAATTGCACAAGTATCAATATAGAAACCAGGGAATAATGATATACATAAAGGCTACGCAATATAGCTAACAAGACAGTTAGTTCGATAAAGAAGGAAAACAATAAGTATCGGTGGAAACCATGACGTAACACAAAGACTGAATAGAACACAGACAATTCGGCATGTAAATATGCAACACGAGCACGTAATGACTTAACAACTTCAACCACTTCTACATCAAATTCATAGTCGTCTCCACAAGGTTCCGTACCTCGGACAAATCATCATTTACGGGTCCCAATATCCGAACCCTAACACTTGGCATCTTGCGCCCTCATTCGAGTACTAACTGCACGGACGACTCACGTGCCAATTGGGTCATTCCCACCCTTACGGTAAGCACAACAAGAGTATCTATACTTGAAAACCACAAGGAGTCCTTAATCCATTAGTAGTACTTAACTACGTGTATGCTTGTGCAGGAGTCCTAACATGATTTCAATAACCAATAGACATAAGGGAAACAAAAGAGGCAACACGTACATTTTCATCTCATAAATTTCCACACGAATGACTCACACAGTAAGTGTTCCAGTATACAATATCAACAACAAGGAATGCCCCCAGGCCAACATAACTATCACAAACAATCCCTGCCATAGCCTACCTTGTCACGCCACGTGTGCAATATTAAAGTATATGCCCGCCTTGTTTCGCCACACGTGCATAAACATGTTCCCACCTTGTCACGCCGCATGCGCAACACCCAATCTCGTATCCCGCCTTATCACGCCGCATGTGCAATATCAGTAGTAAACACGGCACGACAGAAACCTCGTGCAAATCCCCATATCATTAACCGCACGGCAGAAACCTCGTGCATCACCACAACTAGTACAACAACAACAACACGGGCAACAGTTCGGAATACAATTAATACATCAACTCAATAACCTTCGATCACAAGATAGGAAAAACTAGTTCACGAGAAATAAACATAATAAGGAGAGCTAGGCATATAAAGAAATCACTCCACAAGGAAGGAAAATAGCATGTAACAGCCGCACCTAATTACATAGGTGAACAACAAGAAATCAACACAAATTCGATAACTCCATATAAGGCAAGTCACGAAGTATAGAATATCTAAACTTCCTTTAACGTAGAGCAGTTACGAGAATATTCAAAAATTTCCACTTAAGGACAAGAAGCAGAGAATAACCATAACTTCATTTAAGACCAAAACAATTATAGGTTGAGATGAAGATAATTGCAAGTTTGAGATACGCAGTTAAGAAGATATAGCATGACAGTAAAGGAAATAAAACCTTTAGATAAGTCAATTAGGATTCAAGTAGGCAATAGGAGTAAATTCAAACGTAAGAACTTCTACATTTAAGAAAATAAAGATGACACTAGAAATTAGGAAATTCCATCATGCTAAGTACACTTCATACTCGGCGAATATAAGGATCTAAGATTCCTAAAGGGTCGACTTTCCACAAATAAGTCCGAGAATGAGCTCGTCACCTCGCGCACATGGACTACAATCAACATAGAAGACTCAAATCCTAAGGGGTAATTCCCCCACACAAGTTAAGGCAAGATACTTACCTCAACCGCTCAAAACAAACTTGAAATCACGTTCTTGCCACGGGTATCCGACTCCCAATGTCCCAATCTACTCAAATCAATAGCATTGTATAAATAACACTACAAGCAACTAGTTTAACAAATAAATTCGAAGCTAAGATGCGAAATTAGGAAAATTGCCCAAAAACTTCCCCAGGCCCACGTCTCGGATTCGGGTAAAATTTATATTTTCCGGACACCCATTCACTCACAAGTCTAAACATATGAAAATCTCTCAAACTGAAGGTCAAAAATCCAATCAAAACTCAATAATTCGATCTATGAAGTTTATCCTAATTTCTTCCCAAAATTTTTGAAATTAAAGGTTGGATTTAAGATTGGAAACATGGAAATTGTTCTATAATGGACAGAAATCACTTACCCAAATTACCTAGGTGCAAAAGCCTCCAAAAATCGCCTCTCCCGAGCTCCCCAAATTTGAAAATTGTGAAAATAACATAAACCCTCGGTTCTGCCCCTTTTCTGCCCAGAAATTCCGCACCTGCGGAACTATCATCGCAGGTGCGAAAACCCACTAAAAAGTCTGGGGTCATACTTGCGGTCAAATGGACGCACCTGCGGAAAACTAAGTGCACCTGCGAGGATTGGGGGATTGGGATAATTCCGCTCCTGCGAACTCCTCGCCGCACCTGCGTGTCCGCACCTGCGGAAGGTCCATCACAGGTGCGAGACACCAGAACCAGCAATGGTTCAGCTGTCTCCCAAGTTCTAAAAACACCCGATGAGCATCCTAAACATACCCGAGGCCCCCCGGGACCCCGTCCAACCACACACACAAGTCATATAATCGAACACGGACTCGCTCGAGGTTTCAAACCACATAAAACAACACTAACACGATGAATTAAACTAAAAATCCATTAAAATTCTTCAAAATTCTATAAACATTAAGTTTTGCATTTAAGGTCTGAATCACGTCAAACTAAGTCTGTTTCTTACCAAATTTCACAGATAATACATATAAATCATATCGAACCTGTACCGGGCTTCAGAATCATAATACAGGCCCGATATCACAGGTTTCTCCTCAAATTTCATTTTCAAAAACCTTTATATTTTTTAGAAAATAATTTTCTTTAAAAATTCATTTCTCGGACCTAGGACCTCGAAATTCGATTCCGGGCATGCTCCCAAGACTCATATTTTTCTACGGTCTCAAATCACGGGTCCGGGTCCGTTTACCAAAAACGTTGACTGAAGTCAACTTTATTCAAATTTCCAATACAAAATTTTCATTTTTATCAATGTTTCACATAAAGACTTCCCGGTTACACGCCCCAGCTGCACACGCAAATCAAGGTGAGATAGAAGGAGGTTTTTATGACCTCGGAACACAGAATTAGATAGAATATACGGGATGGCCCCTTTTGGGTCATCACAGCTAGTTTGGGTGGCGGTGGTAATCCAGCTCCTGGTGGAAGTTCTTCTAATGTGCCCAACTACCAAGGATATACGTAGTGTTTTGTTTTCGTAATATGGTGTAATAAGTGTATGTACTTGTTTATGTTGCAAGATGTATCAAATAAAATTATGTTTCCATTTTTGTTAAATCTTATTGATATTTAATATTTTTCAGTTGAGTAAATTAATGAATTTCTTCCTCCCGTTCATGTAATCAAAAACAGTATTGGATTAAAAAATGGAAATTTTTTACGTTGACCTTCGAATTTCACGCTAAAATTATTATTAGAAAACTACACTGTCAGAGGAGGAAGATGTTAGATAAATATGTGAATATATATAGCGCGGTTAAATACTACGTTATGTGTGAGCATAGCGTGGTTAAATACTATGTTATGTGTGTTGTCTTGTCGACCTGAAAAGCTGCCCGCCTGCGAAAAAGTTGTTTTGTATCCGAAAGAATCTTTAACACGCGAAGAATATCATGGTTAAATACTATGTTATGTGTTAGCATAGCACAGTTAAATACTACGTTATGTGTGTTGTCTTGTCGACCTGAAAAGTTGCCCGCCTGCGAAAAAGTAATTTTGTATCCGAAAGAATCTTTAACACGCGAAGCATAACGTGGTTAAATACAATGTTATGTGTTAGCACATCGCAATTAAATACTACGTTATATGTGTTGTCTTGTCGACCTGAAAAGTTGCCCGCCTGCGAAAAAGTTATTTTGTATCCGAAAGAATCTTTAACACGCGAAGCATAACGTGCTTAAATACTACGTTATGTGTTAGCACAAGGTGGTTAAATACTACGTTATGTGTGTTTTCTTGCCTATAAATAACGGGCACATTCTAGTTATTTTCTGCACTTAACAATAACAAATAACAAAACTTTCCATAAAAGCAATTTTTTTTTGCTTTAACAGATGTTTGAACGCATTTATGTACCAAGTTTCCATTGCGGAAAACAATGTATGATGGTGGACTTTTTGGGATGATGGTCAAGTTAGGCGTAGATACTGGATGTGTGTGAACAGGTTTGGAGGCAACAACAGAAATTTTTGCAATTTTAAGGTATGGATTGATGAACCCTGTAAGCAGGAATGCTACAAACAAACTTTGCAGTTTTATCATGATTTGACCAAAAGATACGAATGTGATGAGGTTATGTATAAATAAGAAATTGCAGCGTTGAAGGAGAAGCTAAAAGAGTTGGAAGAAGAAAAAAATAGGTTGTTGAATCAATTTGAGTGGTTGAAGAAGAGAATAATGGACTAAACAAACCAATGTATGTGTTGAGTGTAGTATTTTATCTTTATGCTTTCCATGTCATGTATTTTCATTATGTGTACTGAATTTAAATTATGTTAAGTTGCTATGTTTGTGTTTGTGTTGCAGTAAGAAAATAACGAAGAACCGGGGAAATAAATACATAAGCGCATATAATGAAAACAATAAAAATTGTTTCTATTATTTACATAAAATACAAAAAAAAAAGAAAAAGAAAATCAATGTGTCACACAACTTGTGTGTTCAATGCAGCCGCTGACCTGAGGCGCATCCGATCCCGCCCCGCTACGCTATCAGGATTATCATCATCACGTCGCTTCTTTATAGTAGGATGCGCTACAGCATGATCATCAGTATTGCTGGCAGGATCATTAGAAGGAGCCATCGGTCCAGTAGTAACCTATATAAGAACAAGTCAACTCAGTATATGAAAATATATATTAAGTCACAACAATTTAAATTGTCTTACCATGATCTCGTCGGGCTCCTGAATATAATCATCTGTTGTAGCCAGGTCAGCATCGCACAAAGCAGCCTCCGTGACGGGTGAGGATGAAGCCTTAATAAGAAAATAAATAAAGTTATTTATGTAAACTCAGTAAGAAAAGAAAAAACAAATTTAAATTTAATACTAATAAAAACATACTTGCGCCTGTGAAGCATCCCCAGCACCCTTCGGTGATGATCCATAACTCAGTCGGCGCCCACTATCCACATCTCGGGTCGGCTGATCCTCAGTAGCGATCAATGGGCCTGAAAAGTATGCATCACAATCCTCTCTGGTAATGCCCGTGCCCGTGATCAACAATGGACTTGACAGGGTCACCTGTGAATTTCCTGGAGTGAGCTGTAGCCCAAGGCTGTATGACGGATGCTGCTGTGATACTCGTCCAGCTCATGGAGGTCACTCGGCAGATCAGCATAAACATCATCAACAGGTGCCTCAATGCCCCCTTGCTGGGGACCACCTCCTTGCTGCCCCCACGACCCCGTGGGGTAGTCCTGCCTCGTGGGGAACCCGTACCTCGTGGGGAACCCCTACCTCGTAGGATACCCCTACCTCGCTGGTACTGCTCTGTCACCAATAAGCAGGGTTGTAACCTAAGCATTGATCCTCTCGGGCTCGACGCAGTGTCCGGGCAGCAAACTCTGTAACCTGCTGGCCATAATCGTGTACAGTGGCAGCTCCCTCGCTGGAATGTTGTTGCATCTACAGTCCCAACTGGTAGAATAGATGAAGGCCAATAGCCTGAACGACGTGTAAAATATAAATTACAGAACTCTAGGTTACAAATATATAAGTAAGAATACCAAATACCATACCAGTGCCTCGTGCCGCCCGGTGTATGGAACGTACCGACCACCAGCTCGATGAATGGGATTCCCGACGAAAAGTCAGGTAACATCGCGGTACCAGCGCATATAATCATGAAAAGCATCCGTCTGGAAAGGTGAAGGGAGAGGGGGGGGGGGNCAAGTCATTGGTCCCAAGTGTCGACCTGCGCCTCTAGCCATGCCACATATGCGTCATCCACCCTGGAACGATCATCTCGCTGGTAATGTGTGGGCTGCCATGTGGGAGGTGTCGGTACAAGCTGCATACAGCCAAACTGGTAAAGTACCCGCTCTGTGGCATGATGCTCCAGAATATTGAGGCACATCAGCGGGACAGAATAGCTCCAAATAAGTCGGCCGACCGAGCAATAATCAGGAAGGCCACCTATCAACTCGTCGTTGTATGGTGTCCAGGTGAACTATTAAGTAACAACAGAAAACGTGAGTATACGCAACACATGTGAAGCTATGCCAAGTAAACTTAGGTATACATTTACCTGTGCGCCCTCCAGCATATCCAATAAATCCCTACAAAGGGGGTGATTATGCCGATGCCTCATAGATATGTACGTATCAACCCCGAAGAACCCACCTCTTAGCTAGAGGGAGAAATGGAGGTGGTACATCCGGAGGTAATGGTGGTAGAGGTGGCTGAAACTGCAGGAACCGCTCCCAGGCCCAAACCTAACACACAAAGTTTGCTTAAGATTTAAGATATATTTTTACTTGATATGTTATAATCAATAGAGTATTCGAATATGCTGTCACCTGTAGCCGCGGAAAAAATTCACATACGTCATGCTGGGTGCCCATGCTCGCCCGGCACATCTGCCTGTACAAGTAGGCGAGAACAGCAACACCCTAGCTGTATTGGGGTAAATCATCTAGCCACTCAAGATGATGAAGAAATATCAAGCTGACTAGGTTCCCCGAAGTGTTAGGGAACAAGACCCCTCCAAGCATAAGGAGTAACAACAACCTCGTATACCAGTCAATATGCAGATCCTCTGTATCGCCAATGATGTCGGGGTGCAATATCTCCAAATGTTGCCGAATAGTCGTCAACTGCAGACGACTAGCCCCTGCATGTGCTGTCTCATCCTGTGGCCTGAAACCAATGAGCTGCAAAAGCATGTCCAAGTACTGCCCAAGTGTCATCTCTCACATGGCCTGCATTAGAGCGATGGGGTGTCCATCAACGGGCAGCCATATAAAATATCCATGTCCTGCAGCGTGATGGTGGCCTCGCTAATGGTCAGGTGGAATGTGTGCGTCTGCGGTCGCCACCGCTCTATCAAGGCCATGACCAAAGACCAATCGTGCTGCAGCCGCCCGATCTCCAAAATCCTGTAAAAGCCCGTATTCCGCAGGCGTGTGAGTACCCGGGGATGGAGAACTTTGCCCTTCAGAAAATCCCACATGTCGTCCACTCTCCTGGCGCGGAGAGTCTGGGCCAGTAACTCTCCCTCCCATATGTGGGCGGACCTATGATCTCCCTATAACGATAATAGCTCATCGCAGAAAGGTTCGGGATGCATAGGCAGCACGTCCATATCGTCTACTATAAATTAAACAACATTAATTACATGTTTGTTTGAAAATTAAATAATTAATTTTTATAATTATACAATATTTAATTGGAAAGAGTATTCACATATGGTTCCAGGCTCGATATTTGAGGCCTAGTAGCACCAAGCTATCCTGAATTCTTGTATGTGTCAGTTTTATTATTTTACATGTTAGTTTTATAATTTTATATGTTTGTTTTGTAAATTAAATAATTAATTCTTATAATTATACAATATTTAATTGGACAGAGTATTCACATATGGGTTCCAGGCTCGATATTTGAGGCCCAGTAGCACAAAGCTATCCTGAATTCTTGTATGTGTCAATTTTATTATTTTACATGTTAGTTTTATAATTTTATATGTTTTTTTTGTAAATGAAATAATTAAATTTTATAATTATACAATATTTAATTATTAAATATTCACATATGGGTTCCAAGCTCGATATTTGAGACCCAGTAGCACCAAGCTATCCTGAATTCTTGTATGTGTTAGGTTTATTATCGTACATGTTAGTTTTATAATTTAATATGTTTGTTTGTAAATTAAATAATTAAGTTTTGTAAATTGGACAGATTTTGTGTTCAATCTATCAGTATAAGTGAACTTAAACTACAGGGATACTAGGGCACTATATTACTAGTTTTTAAGCAAATAAATAATCTAAACTAGATAAAAATAACAAATACATTTTAATCACAAAACATTCACAAAAATACATATAAAATAGTAAAATTAATTTATTAACATTTTTATTAACAAATAATAATGATTTCTCAATTTTTAAATTTTTTTAGAATACTAGTATCTTAGTCCGGATAAAAATAACATACTAGTTTATTCGCAAAAAAAAACACAAAACAACATAGAACACATTCAAAAAAACTAATATGCATTATTTATACGAGTTTCAACATAAACTAAATTGGAATACCTCGATTTATGTTTTTCGGAAAGTTGAAGAATTAAAAATTTAAGTCTGAAACAAGCAACCCACAACAATAGAAGGCTTGGATAGGATGTGGGACCAACACTCTTGTTTTTTTGTGGGACGGATGGGGTCCACTCGGATTTTTTATCGAGTAAATGGGAGGGGGGACCACTGCTCTTTTTTAAAAAAATGGGGGNGGGGAGCTTCTGGTTTGAACGTGGGGGAAAGGGAAGGGGACTAGTACTTATGTATGTATAGCGCGGTATATAAAAATGTTGTATGTATAGCGCGGTATATAAAAATGCTATATGTATAGCGCTTTTATCAGCTGCGCTATACATACCTGTCTTATCAGCTTCCAGGTGTATCGCCCTTTACAAAGGCGTTTTATATATAACGCCCTTTTAAAGAGCGCTATACCTTAACATCCAAAACGAACGTTAAAGTATAGCGCTCTTTCATATAAATATGTCACTCTTTTTTTTTAACATTTATTTCGGTCCTACATGTCCAAAAGAACCACATTTAGGTTCTGGACTACTCCCCTTCCACCCCTAAATCCGCCCTAAGGGAACAAACAAGAATCAGAATGCAACAGCTGCTAGAAGACAGTTTAGAACCTAGGTATATTCAATACCACATTGATTCATAAAGCTAGCTCGAGACAACACCGTCCACTACTAAAAATTCGGGCAAAAACGACCACAAAAAGCGACCAAAGTTGGTCCCTAAACAGTGAAAAGCGACCAAAATGCGTCCAAACAGGCTTGGTCACTATTTTGCTGGTCCCTTTACCATAGAGACCAAAGTTGGTTGCTAATTTGCGACCAACTTTGGTCTCTATGTTAAATTGACCAAATATTCTGGGTATCAAAAAAAGAGACCAACTTTGGTCGCTATATTATTTAATAATATAAATTTAGCGACCAAATTTGGTCTCTATTTTTAAATTACGTTATTTATTTATTTATTATACAAAATATAGCGACCAACTTTGGTCTGTAAATAAAATATAATATTTTAAAATCTGGAAAATAGCGACCACAGTTGGTCGCTTTTTTATTAATTTATTTAACTTGTTTTAAACAGAAGCGGCCACAATTGGTCGTTAATTTCCAGAAAAAATAGTTTTTTTACTAATTTATTTAATTTTTTTAAAACCAAAGCGACCACAATTGGTCGCTAATTTCCAGAAAAAATATTTTTTTTAATAACATAGCGACCAAAGTTGGTCGCTATTCTGGAAATCTGGGTTAGTTAGCGACCACCTTTGGTCGCTATTTTGGAAATCTGGGTTTAATAGCGACCAACTTTGGTCGCTTTTCTGGGTTTTATTTTGGCAGAAACTGCCTATTTTGGAAGCCACACCACCTGTCAGCATACAAATCCTATTACAACAACAACAACAACAATACTAACACAACAACAATACGAACTAACAACACAACAACAACAACATTAAAACCAATATTAAAACCAACATTAAAACCAACAACGTATAAAGTTCAATAGAACTAACACATTTAACTAACAAAACTAAGTTAACACTTATTACAAGCCCATTCCAAAACGGACCAAAGTTCTATTGTCTAGTTCAAAGTATATAAAAGTACTCAATGACTGTTTCATTCTATATCATTATCATCACCGTCTGATGAATCTTCATTATCAAGACGGTAATGAGAAGGGTCATTTTGTGGTGGACGAGAAGAACGATCACGGGGAGGACGAGAGGAATTAACACGGGGAGGACGGAAGGAATGCTCACGTTCAAGTTGAGCGTCTGGCGATGGCTCGAGAGACCGGGGAATCGGAAAAGCGCCAGAAGCTAGGAGAGATTTAAGCTGAGCTTGCATACCTTCGTACTGAGCTTGCATGCCTTGGTACTGAGCTTGCATGCTAACGTAATAAGCATCTCTAAGCCTTTCTCGTTCCTTGGATGCTTCTAGCTCGCTTGTGATCTTTGTCACAGTCTCCCGCATAGTGGAGAGGCTCCCCCAATCAAGGTGCTCGGCTTGCGAGGAAGTTCCTATTCCTTGCATTCCACAGTGATAGCGGCGGAACTTCTTATTAGGAAGCCTGTATACCTTCCAATATTTTGCACCGCCAGCCGCCTGCATCCATAGTCTTTCTACATCCTCCTCCGAAATATGGATTGGCTCGCCCGACTCATTAGGTGGCTGACTGCGTATGAATTCCTCCATGTCAACTCTGAAGCGATCCTATAAGAAATTTTGTATTTAATTAGTATTTGAAAGATTATATTAGAGTATATCAGAATACTTAATGAAAAGAGAAACTTACATGTACAGTCGATGATTGGTCGTCGACCCACCTTTCTGGATAAGTCTCTTTCTTTTTCATGACAATATGAGTCTCCTTGAATAACTCATCTTGCTTCATTGGATGACCCAGCTTCTTTTCCTGAAAATTCATAAATTATAGTTAATAAACAGAATAGATATACTTTGAAAATTAAAATAAATGAATAAATTACGTACCAATCTTCTTTTTATAGTCCCTTGGTTGATCGCACCTCCAGTGTGCAAGGAGCCTCCCTTCTCGGATGCGCGAGCTTTCTTTCCTTTTTCGCTCTTCTTTAAGAACTCCGCGGTAAGCCACTGCCTTTGCAAATCCCTCTAAAATTCGTCAAGCAACCAGTTAAGATTCTGGTTGTACAATCTAGCATTGGAGAAACTACGCGACAACCGCTTCCGAGCCTTAAGATTAAAATTACGTGCCACCTCCGTGCTATAGCGGTGTTACCATACACACTTGCTCTGTATTTCAAAATTTAAATATTTTATGAAAATATCATAAATATAAATAATTATAAAGCTTAAAATAAAATTTATACCTTAAATTCATTGAAAATTTGCTCCTTCAGCGAGAATGGGAATTCGCTCCAACTCATATAAGGGGCATCATAAAGATTTCTGGTGGCGTTGTTGATTATCCTCGTAGTAGTGTTACTCGGGATGAACCTGCAATTTAACAAAAAAAACACATTAA